>OY992876.1:516292456-516407456 GCA_963921405.1 Cepaea hortensis | reverse complement strand
TGACAACACACAAGATCTGCAACAGCTGGCTGACATCGTCATTACAGCGAGTGCAACAGTTCCTGGAATATCAACAAAACAAATGATTGGATGTATTCAAAATAAAGTTGACACCGAGATGTGATCGTACAATAGAAGGTGGAATATTTAACCAAGTCAACACATCCAAATATCTCATCATCATTATGTGCCATGCCGGTAAGCGTTGGCGGTCATGTCTCGCCATTTTACACGATCATCAGAGTCGTGGATCAGCTCTGTGTTCTTGTCTCAACCATGCCACGTGGCCAAGACATCAGGATATGTACTTCTCTGCCTTCCCCTCGTTCGTTTCCCTACAATCTTGCCAGTTGTCACCAAGTTCTCCAGTTTATTTCTTTTCATAATGTACCCGAAACATCTGATTGTCTACGTCTAACTTTTCTAATCAGTTTGCGCTTTTCAGTTGCCTCTTGTAGGACTTGCTCATTTGTTTTTCTGTCTTCCTATGGCATATTTTAAGAATACCACATGTCATAAACCACATTTCCACTACCATTAGATATCTAGAGGTAATCATAACATCAGATGGAAGATGTGTGACAGAGATTAGTTGTAGAATAAGTCAGGCACAAGTGGTAGTTCAACAGGTTACATGTAACTGACGTAAACAGTCACTGTCATTAACTGTCGCAAAGACAATACTGAAATACTCAATAGAACTAGCTGGTAGCGAATCTTGGAGTGTGAATGTTGGTAGCGAATCTTGGAGTGTGAATGTTGGTAGCGAATCTTGGAGTGTGAATGTTAGTAGCGAATCTTGGAGTGTGAATGTTGGTAGCGAATCTTGGAGTGTGAATGTTGGTAGCGAATCTTGGAGTGTGAATGGACAATTTAAGAATATAAATACAGAAGTCACAAACAATATATTGCACGATGTCTTGCCTGGCATGCGCTCGCTCGCTTTGAACTCAAGCGTAGTCCATTACACACTACTTCTAGTAGCACTGGGCAGCTTTTTGCGTGTGGGTTAGCTTTCCCTAATACCAGTGTCCCTGGCTATCAGGCGGACCCACTCTGACTTCAGAGGTTCTTGTTATATATAATTTGACGTGAATACAGGAATAATACTTTGGCTGAAGTACTACATACACAGTCACTGATATTGTTGAGTTG
This sequence comes from Cepaea hortensis, assembly GCA_963921405.1. Taxonomy (NCBI): domain Eukaryota; kingdom Metazoa; phylum Mollusca; class Gastropoda; order Stylommatophora; family Helicidae; genus Cepaea; species Cepaea hortensis. The sequence continues at coordinate 516,406,301 of OY992876.1, read as the reverse complement.
AGTTGAGTTGAGTTGAGATGAGCTGTGTTGTGTTGAGTTGAGTTGAGTTGAGATGAGATGAGTTGAGCTGAGTTGAGATGAGCTGTGTTGAGTTGAGTTGAGATGAGATGAGTTGAGATGAGTTGAGTTGAGATGAGCTGTGTTGAGTTGAGTTGAATTGGGTTGAGTTAAGTTGAGTTGAATTGGGTTGAGTTGAGCTGAGTTGAGTTGAGTTGAGATGAGTTGAGTTGAGTTGAGTTGAGTTGAGTTGAGATGAGATGAGTTGAGTTGAGCTGAGTTGAGTTGAATTGGGTTGAGTTGAGTTGAGTTGAATTGGGTTGAGTTGAGTTGAGATGAGATGAGTTGAGTTGAGCTGAGTTGAGTTGAATTGGGTTGAGTTGAGTTGAGTTGAGTTGAGCCGAGAACCATCATCACAGCACTTGATACATTCCCATACGTGTTCCGTACTTATCTGTACCGCTGATATTGCTCCAATCTATATCTATATGTAGTTTGTGGCGCCTGGGTGTACATTCACTAAAGGAACGCGTCATTTTCAAGATTAGGAAACACTTGGGAGCAGCCGGGATGTGGTTCCCGAGGCGAATGTTGCGATAAGCTTGTACTATCAGTGTCACTGACAACGACTGAGTCTCATCTCATCTCATCTCATCTCATCATGTTCCTCTTGTACCTTGCGGTGTCGAGATGAAGTATAAACTTCGTGAGAGTGCCCGATTATGGGCTTCATATATCGATATTCCCATGGACTCTGCTATTCCCTCCGTCCAACGTTTACGTGGTCGGCCTCTTCCTCTGTTTCCATCTGGTCTGTACATCATTGCTTGTTGTGGCATGCTGTTGACTGGTAGCCTACTTGCATGGCCAAACCATTTGACTTGCTGCTTTCTTATAAAATCTAGAGCTGCTTTAACCCCCACTTTAATCCTGATTTCTTCATTTCTGATCTTTTCTCTTCTTGATACGTTGAGTATTCTTCTCAGGAATCTCATTTCTGTTGTTGTGATTTTTCTTTTCTCTTTTTCTGTCATTGTCCAGGTTTGGCATTGGTAGCACAGAGTTGGTAGGAAGATTGTGTTGTAAAGTGCTTTCCTAGTAGTTATTGATACATGTTTGTTCTTTAGTATTGGTGCCATTTGTCCAATGAGTTGATTTGCCTTATTGCACCTATTTTCGATCTCGTCTTCTGATCTGCCATTTGATGATATTATACTTCCTAGGTACTTGAAACGATTGAGTGGAAGACGCTAATAAACTACAAGGGAGCTTCACATGAAAACCTTAAAAGTGTGATAGAGATTACAACAACCATGCCATTGTCTTGTAACCTGTCAATATTGTATTATAATATATTAAGTATGTCAAGTATTAAGCATGTGGCATCACTGTGCAGCGAACATGGTGACGTCATAAGGACAGTTTAAAGATGGCAGCCCAGCTTTTAACACGCACTTAAAGAGGAACAGCGTTCAGTTTCCCGTTCTTTGATCAGTGAAGGGGTAAAACGTATATAGACGCATCGGCGAATGAAGGTCCAGTATGGCCTGCATGCCTGTCAGAGGTGGTGCATGAGTGGTTGCACACATTTTTGTCTGCAGCAATCCAATCACTTTATCATCGCTGGAGGACTTGAATTGAATGCAGTGGTGACTACATCGAAAAATGATACATTTGTTCTTTACTTATTCAGAATATGTTCACCTCAAAACATGCCATTTTTGAGGTTTTCATTTGAAAACCCCTCGTAGAATATGATAAAACACTATAAAAAGAAAACAAACATCATTATTTGATCGAATAACGAGAAGAGAGGCATTGGAGAACATCGTGACAACTGGAAACATCAGTGGGTAAAGAGGCAGGGACAGACTGAGAGAAGTGATGGTACATGGCCTAAGACGGTGGCATGGGACATATCACCAACAGAGTTGGCCCAGAACCCCCAGAACCAACAATTGTGGGATATAAGAAGGACTACGTCATTTGCCAGCGCACATGATGATGATGATGCTGATATTGCCACGAGAAATATGCATGCTCTCAGTATTCTGGCTTTTGTTGTTCTCTCTGTTCCAAACTATAAATATTTTAATAGGCTTAATTTTTGTAGAGCAACGCTACTTCTTTTCAATTATGTCTTCATATTTTCATCTACCGCAGCAGAAAACCCAGCAAATTTCAATGTATTGTCACAAATAGCAGAAAGCTAGCAAGAGTTACACAAATTAGTGGGGCAAGTAAACAGGCAAAGTGCAAAATGTGGCTTAGACATTAACATCCTAAAAACGAAAGCTAGGATAAGTAGGAGGGGAAAGGTGACTTTATCAATGAACATCATAGTAAACGGGGATATACTAGAACAAGTAACAAGTTTCTCCTATCTTTGACATGTAATAATAGAAGATGGCAGAAGTTAAACAGAATTACAAAAGAGACTAAAAATGGCAAAAAATCCTTTCTATATCATGAAATCAGTATTAACATATAGAGAGATTAACAACACATAAAATGAGAATTGCCAAATATTATGTATATTCAACACTACTGTATGGCGCGGAAGCCTGGACAATGAACAGGCAACTAGAAAGTCGAATAAAGAACCTGGAGATGTGGATATACAGTAGAATAAGTCGTATTTATTGGAAACAAACCAAATAATAATAATAATAATAATAATAATAATAATAATAATAATAATAATAATAATAATAATTCCGAATTGGTTGGACAAGATACTACACACAGAAGACGGTAGCCTAGGCAGGCCGACACACCGGAAAAGTCTGGCTTCATCGGTCGGGAGACACGTGCTCGAGAGTGGTCACGTGGTTGAAAGAGACAGTGCCTTCCGTGTGTTGTTCAACACACAAAGTAGTCGATTGTTAAAGTTTGCTGAAGCTATACTAATCAACCTTCGTAAGCCGTCCTTGTGTAAGCAGAAAGACATGTTAGTCAGTTTAAAATTACCGTGGTAGACAATCGACATTACTGTGCGAACATGTGTATATTTCAGTTTGAAGGATTTATCTAATTAATTCACGTAAGTTGTGTGATTTCTGCAGTATGTACCTGACGAGATGCAGCGAAATATGCCAGGCAATAGATCATGCAATCTATTGTTTGTGTCTTCGTTATTCAAATTCATCACGGGAAAACATTGTTTTGAATAATAATAATAATAATAATAATAATAATAATAATAATAATAATAATAATAATAATCAAATACAGTGATTCTAGAAAAACTTGGAATGAAAAGGGAGTTGATGCAAGAAATAAAAATGAGGCAAGTGACATATTTATGCCACGTTATAAGACATAAAACTCATACAAACCATATTGGAGGATACGGTTGAAGTCAAGCGAGCAAGAGGTAGACAACGATACAAATGGGAAGATAGTATCAAGAGATGGGAGAACAGCAATCTAACATAATGTATTCAGAGAGAGAGAGAGAGAGAGAGAGAGAGAGAGAGAGAGAGAGAGACAGACAGACAGACAGACAGACAGACAGACAGACAGACAAACAGTGATGGAGATCCATTACAGTCAATTTTTATTGTGGAGACGGCACCTGATTAATTGATTGCCACATATGTTGCGTTTAAATACTTCTTGTTGTCTTTGTCTTTGTTCTTCTTTCTATAGAAATGCTTCATACCTTGTTATTTACCTCTCTAACACATATATCGGAAGTTGAGGAATGTAGATGAAGGCATACTAGAGCATAACAATTGAAAGTGTGTAGATGATTATATCACCTGGACGCGAATTACCGTGTATGATTTGTTACACCTCCCACTCAGCCTTGCCTGCTGGCCAATTCCTGCATCCCAGGTCCAAGAGTAATTACAAGCCTGCACAGGTCTAACATTTCTCATGGTGTTCTGACCCACTCCTCTCCTCTTCCAATGTTCTTACACACACACACACACACACCCACCAACCCCCCCCCCCTCCCCCACACACACACACACACCCCCTCTCTGATTGTGTCCATTGCCAGAGCCATCTAGGATTTTCCTCTTATTAACCTGTAGCCATTTTATGTGTCTAAGGACTTCATACAGGAGCTGTTCCTTGCCCGCGGCCACTCGCAGATACAATCTAGCCCACAGCATCTTGAACCTGCCCGCAATCGTTGGCGATGCTAGGATGTATCTCTTAGGCATCCCCGGACCCTCGCATAGCTTCATTCTGTAAGAGCTCTAGATTCACTAGGTGACTCCTTTACATATGTTAGCCTTAATTAACATTCAATCACTAAGATAATCAGATGTTGATAGAGTATGTACAACATTCTTTGATTCATGCCAATTTCTACTACAGTCTTAATTGCACTAAGTCCCTTCTGGGGAACTGAACTCCGATAACAATCTTGGAAAGTAAGCACACTTGCGACTATACCAACTATACTGCAAGCTCATATTCTTTTCATATATTAATAAGGCAGTCATGGTGGGCCAAACAGCTGCGACTTGCCTACATGTCCTCTAGGTAGGACAATGACAGCTATCAACTTGACATCAATGTTATCTTACCGTATCTAATGTAACAATGATATAAATATGCAGTGTGATCCCACTGCTTTATTTAAAACCTGCCAAGTTGCTGACAGTATGAAGATTGTAAAGTGAATCTCCCTAACAACACGTTGGTTATTATCTAAAGATTATCTTCATAAGTGATATATGAATGAAATAATGTATGAGAGCTGAGAGATTAGAAGGGCAGAATGTCAGACGGGCCAGCGTGCCTAATTCTTAACCTTTATAAACATAAAGTTAGTTGGTTCGTTATTTTAAGTGCAGAGAATGGGCAGCGGGCCGCACAGTGTTTTAGGTGCAACAACTGATCCAGAGTGTGTTGTGTGTGTGTGTGTGTGTGTGTGTGCGTGTGTGTGTGTATGTGGATGTGTGTGTTTGTCCATCAAGAATGATGATGACCATTCATTTAATCCAGTGGGGTTGAAAGTGTGGAGCCATGAGTTCTAAGATGGCTGGTAAGGCCTATTTTGGCTCGAAATGTTCTTTGACAATGTGGGCAAAGAATGCTTGGCGTTCCAGGAGGAGGATCTCCTGCAGTGGTTTTTGTGTCCTGTCATTTTTTCACAGCTCCTGCAGTTCTGTTTGCTTCACAAATGACTGCACCCTTGTGTAATGATGTACGCCACGAATTTCGATACAGAAAGACCTGAGCGATGAATAGGATTAAAGTGAGGAAGAGTTGCGCAATTCGTCGACCTCACTCTCTCGCCTGAGTCCATCTGAGTCCATTGACAAGACATGTCAAGACGACTGAAGACGAATACAGGTGCAACTGATGACCAGGGCACTCTATTGGACTTGCCGTGCTCATTACGTTCCACAACGCTTTGCAGGTAAACGCCGTCTTGCCCGTTGAATCATCAATAATTTCGTCCGCGTAGTCTGCTGAATTATGTCTTCACATGCCTGGTAGGCAAACCTTAGTTCACCGATTGGTGATCCAGAGTAATACACACCAAGGTGACATGGTGATCAATGCTGATGGGCCAGTGGTGATAAACAGACGGGGTTGTCTGGGGTTTCATTGCGAAGGCTAATGGACGATGTTTGAAAAAGGAGTCTGACATATGAGACTATGACCTCCAGCATGAAAATGGAAGTGGAAGCAGTCACAGCGGCATTCCATTGGTTAAAGGCGACCAAAGCAACACTCATGTCTTCATCATGGACTCAAGGAGTATGCTTAGTAAGATGGGGAAAAGAATGTTTCGTGTGGAATGGCTAGCCTCGCTTCAGGAATCACAGATTGGAAGAATTGTATGGATATTTTGCCCTGGCCACGAAGGAGTGCGGGTGAATTAACAGACTGATAGGCTGGCAAGGAATGCACCTCTTGGCGGTAGATTACCTATGGACAAGGGAAAGGTGGTCGATCGCCTGCGGGACCAGGTGGAGAAAGACGGGACACAAATTGAGAACAGAGTACTGCGGGACATCGGCAGGGGTTCTGGGAATCTCAAAACTGAGATGGAAGACAAGGAGAACTTTCAATCAGATAGCAGTGGGAAGGAATAGTAGTATGACTCTTCGCTGGCTGTTGAACGAGGGAACGGAGCGCTTATGGGAATGTTCTGAGTGCAGTGATGTCGGTTATTAGCTCAACTCAACTAGTTCATATCTTGACGTACAGGTCGGTTGGTCCCTGCAAAGGGCTCGCATCTATTGGGTGTGTGCTGTGGAGCTCTCTTCCCATTCTTCAAGATCAGAAACTATCAGGATATCCAAGAGGGGTACTGCAGCTTCACATCTGCGGAAAGACAATTTAGGAAGTAGCTGGGTGAGCAAATGAAGAAGTCAGATGTGACTGCCGAAAGACCCAATTATCGCAGCTCTGGTGTAAACAGGCACAATGCAATTATGTCGAAAACAAACATTCAGGATGAACGCAGAAGAAGAAGAAGAAGAAGAAGAAGAAGAAGAAGAAGAAGAAGAAGAAGAAGAAGAAGAAGAAGAAGAAGAAGAAGAAGAAGAAGAAGAAGAAGAGATACTCTTGGATTATTTTTTTTTTGCATATCCCTTACAGGAAGTTGCAGTCAACATCAGCATTTTTCAGCTGCTGTTGATGTACTAGGCAAGATTACGCTTAGTAGTTTGCCAGTGCTTTCCGATCGACCGGCTCACATACCCCTAAGTTACCAACGCGGCGAGAACCGCTACCGATTCTCGCGCAAGTTACGTTACTCACGAGAATATACGGGGTTACAGAGAAAGACGTTAACGCCTAGGCCAGGACGACAGGCTTGGATTAGGTACAGACCACAAAAGTGTCACCCACGAGATTTGGGTGTGTCGTTGTCAACAGATTATGAACCCAATGCACGGAGAGTTCTCTCGTAAAAATTGAGACTCGTGTTACAGCACCTTGTTGTAGTTCCCTTCATTAATGTGACACTTGACAGTTATATCTATGTTATTGTTATTGTTTTGGGGGTGGGGGTGGGGAGCATGCTTCTGTGTGGGGACTAGTCACCTCACCTCGTTATGTCTTGATCTGGTACGAGTATATGTACATCTCACTGTAGCGTCACGCTCACTCAACACTGTCTGGTACTAGTAGCTTGAGTGAAACCTGCTCTAGCGTGATAGTACACTGGTGACTGACGTAGGGGAAAACATACAGACAGACAGAACAAGAAACAGAGACACAGACAGACTGAGCAAGAAACAAAGACACAGACATACAGAGCAAGACACAGATACACAGACAGACAAATGGGCGATAATGATGACTAACAGGGGACAGTGACAGGACATGGTCAGACAATACACGCCAGCCCTGGGACTGAATCACCTGATGATGAGGGGAATGATGATGACGAACAGATGACATTGACAGGACATGGTCAGACAATACACACCAGCCCTGGGACTGAATCACCTGGTGATGAGGGGAATGATGATGACGAACAGATGACATTGACAGGACATGGTCAGACAATACACACCAGCCCTGGGACTGATTCACCTGGTGATGAGGGGAATGATGATGACGAACAGATGACATTGACAGGACATGGTCAGACAATACACGCCAGCCCTGGGACTGATTCACCTGGTGATGAGGGGAATGATGATGACTAACAGAAGCCTGTCAGCGTGTTGTATGTCTAGGTATCTGAGCTCGGGCTCACACAGGCAACAATAACTCAGTTAGCTATAATATCTAACATTTATTGTATTTCAATATACAGTGCGTTGGCGCAGTGGGTTTAACAAGCCCGCACTGAGTTGCATATCACAGAGGTTTAACATCATCACACAGTTTAACATCATCAAACATTCTAAGCAAACTATCTAGCATATGTCTATGAACCCAAATACACATGGGTCTAAACTATTGAGTCCCTCTAAGGCAGGCCCTGTTGCCTCTTCGATGTCCCGTCTCTCTCTGCCCATCCACACGTGTCGCAATCCGACACGGGTGGTAACTCTGTTCGAGTTCCTCGTGGACCCCGCAATAGGCGGGCCACATCAGTGTCCACGGGACAGTGGACTCACTGACCAGTCCTTCGAGAAGGTTCTGGAATACTCTGGCCTTCGAGGGTCTTACTTCTTTCCCTTTGGGCGGGAGTTGTAGCCCTTGGCTAATCTCAATTAACTAATGTTAGTTTACCGGATAATGTGGATAATGTGAGGCTGTGACAGGAGTCCCCCCTCTCCCCTGATTTGATGGGTTGTTATAGGGTAATTAGTTCTGCACTAATTCTGTCACAGAATCACATAAAGTCGGTGTATGTAGTTTGGTGGACAGTAACTTGGTAACCTACATACTGGCATCAACACTCATGTATTCTCCCATACACCACTTCTCTGATTTGGTGAAGAGATCTCTCTCTCTCCTGTGTCCTTAACAATGCTTATCCGACCGAAGTTACGTGACGTTTACTAGTTGTGTCTACAACCCGTCCTTCTCATAGTATCCCACTGATACCAAGATACTTAACCTCTGTTTTAAAGAGGATTAACAAGACAAAAGTCTTGGCTAATTAAGTACTCCTTCAAATCTTGTTCTGTGTGTGCATTTCAATACACTTTTACTCTCGTATGTTGTATACTGCTAAATATGTAGTTACGTTGTTATTTTATCCCATCTGACTACATGTGTCCCTGTTGGTTTCGAGTATCTAGTGTTTACAACTGCTGCTGTTTCGTTATGACTTAGGTTTAATTGGAAAATATCTCTGTTCGCTGTAAAAAATGCGTTCCCCTTTGTCTCTACATCCTGAATACTCCTACAGTCCATTTGTTTCAAAAACTTAGCAAAAGGTGTGGGGATTGTACTAACTAATTTGTCAATAATAATGAGTTCTTTTAGTTTGTCGTGGCTGTTGTTAGTTTTAACTGAGTTAATCCACTTTGTGCACACATCCTGAACTGTAGACACGTAGTCTATGAAGGTTTGATTTGGTTGAGGGGATAATTTAGCGAACTGTTGTTGGTAACCTGCAGTATCTAAAGAGAAATGTTGGAGAATGCGTTGCTTCAAGTAATCATAATCTTTTCTCATTTCCTGTGGCACTGTCTCTATTACTTTCAAAGGTTCTAGAGCTAAGTTTCTCATTAAAATAAATGACCAATCTGATTTTATGATCTTATGGTAGGACATTAGCCACTCAAAATTTTCCAGGTATGCACTGATGGAATCTCCTGAGCAGAATGCTTTCACGAGGCCTTTATACTTGTTATATTTTTGTTCTTCCTCCTTGCTTCTCAGTTTATTTATAGATATTTCTACGTTGGAATCAATCTCCATCTGTTTCAATTTTATTTGTGTATCGGCATTCATTTGGGCTTGTTTGGCCGCCGCCTCAAGCTCTAATTGTTTCTCTTGAGCCTGTAATTGCATTTTCTTCTCTTCAGCTTGTAGTTGCATCTGCATCTTTTCCCGTTCTGATTGCATCTTTTTTTCTTCTGCCTCCATTTGCATTTGCCTTTGTTTTTCTTCTCGTTCTATCGCTCTTTCTTCACGGGCAATGTTCTCTGCGTGCGTGCGTCTTCTGTGCCCATTCTGACAGTTTCTCTTCTTTATAACCTAATTTCATACCTTGCTCAATACATTTTTCTAACGTAGACATCTTGTCTTTTACTTGTTGGTAATTTTACTGAAGTTAAATCCCTTAGAAAAAATGTTGGGGAGTAGTAAATTTAGTTATCTCCCTTAATTATTACATGCGCAAATCCAAATGCAAAGTTATGTTGGTTACAAGGTCATGAATATACATACAAATCAATGCAAAGCAAAATGATACATGGATGGATGGTGATAAGTACCACTTAGGGTTGCAATGGGCATGATATGAAACTTATCTTATGATCCCAGAACTTGTGAATGTTGTCTTGTACTCTCGCCACTGTTGGATAGTTTACATAGGTTACACACCACACAACTCGCGGAACAATCTGCTCGTAGAATAAGAAAACATTAGTAGCAGTCAAAAAATGTCACAGTCATGTCAAAATAGTTTATAGTATTAACATCATTGAGAGACTAGCTGCAGAGGGAGTCATATTAATACTAGTTCATCACTAGATAGATGCAAATTTGTTAAACTTCTTCAAACATCAATTTGATATGATTAATTTACTATTTTACTTGGCAATCAATAGCCGTCTATATGGAAAGCTTATGCCAAAACCGGAGAATAGCCCCCCAAAAGCCTGTCAGCGTGTTGTATGTCTAGGTATCTGAGCTCGGGCTCACACAGGCAACAATAACTCAGTTAGCTATAATATCTAACATTTATTGTATTTCAATATACAGTGCGTTGGCGCAGTGGGTTTAACAAGCCCGCACTGAGTTGCATATCACAGAGGTTTAACATCATCACACAGTTTAACATCATCAAACATTCTAAGCAAACTATCTAGCATATGTCTATGAACCCAAATACACATGGGTCTAAACTATTGAGTCCCTCTAAGGCAGGCCCTGTTGCCTCTCCGATGTCCCGTCTGTCTCTGCCCATCAACACGTGTCGCAATCCGACACGGGTGGTAACTCTGTTCGAGTTCCTCGTGGACCCCGCAATAGGCGGGCCACATCAGTGTCCACGGGACAGTGGACTCACTGACCAGTCCTTCGAGAAGGTTCTGGAATACTCTGGCCTTCGAGGGTCTTACTTCTTTCCCTTGGGCGGGAGTTGTAGCCCTTGGCTAATATCTATTAACTAATGTTAGTTTACCGGATAATGTGGATACTGTGAGGCTGTGACAGGGACATTGACAGGACATGGTCAGACAATACACACCAGCCCTGGGACTGATTCACCTGGTGATGAGGGGAATGATGATGACGAACAGATGACAGTGACAGGACATGGTCAGACAATACACACCAGCCCTGGGACTGATTCACCTGATGATGAGGGGAATGATGATGACTAACAGGGGACAGTGACAGGACATGATCAGACAATACACGCCAGCCCTGGGACTGATTCACCTGGTGATGAGGGGAATGATCATGACTAACAGGGGACAGTGACAGGACATGATCAGACAATACACGCCAGCCCTGGGACTGATTCACCTGGTGATGAGGGAAATGATGATGACGAACAGATGACAGTGACAGGACATGGTCAGACAATACACACCAGCCCTGGGACTGATTCACCTGATGATGAGGGGAATGATGATGACTAACAGGGGACAGTGACAGGACATGATCAGACAATACACGCCAGCCCTGGGACTGATTCACCTGGTGATGAGGGGAATGATCATGACTAACACGGGACAGTGACAGGACATGATCAGACAATACACGCCAGCACTGGGACTGATTCACCTGGTGATGAGGGGAATGATGATGACGAACAGATGACAGTGACAGGACATGGTCAGACAATACACACCAGCCCTGGGACTGATTCACCTGATGATGAGGGGAATGATGATGACGAACATGTTCACACATGTAATATGGGTTAATACATACTTGCTGTGCCGGCTCTGCGGCAAAGGCGTCACGGATGCAGTTCGTAATCCCGCATACCCGCGTTAGAAACACATCTCCGGGCGATTTAGCAGCCGACCGCCTTGCATTGGTTCTTTTCAAATTGATATGGGAGCCAGTCGTTCAGGAAGCAATGGTAAACTACAGAATGTAAACTTGCCAAGAGATCACAAACAGCAAGAAATGCTGGAGCGGACTGTGACGTCCTGTAGAGGATATGCAACTAACTTTAACATACCTACTACCTAGTTCCGGGTGGCAGAAATAGAGACATGGGGAAGGGTAGGGGGAGAGAGACAGAGAGAGAGAAAGAGAGAGAGAGAGAGAGAGACAGAGAGAGAGAGAGAAGATAGACAGAGAGACGAGAAAGATAAAGCGAAAAACAGAGAAAAACAGAGAGAGAGAGAGAGAGAGTGAGAGAGAGAGAGAGAGAGAGAGAGAGAGAGAGAGCGAAAATAAAAAAGAGAAACAAAAGGGACACACACACACACACAGAGAACGAACGAACTTTACTTTTGAAGGGTAACAAATTGAGCACGCATCCACCCAAATCCCCCACCCACACATCCCCCACACACACACATCCCCTCCCACCCCAACCTGCAAACACACTCACCCTCGCACACATCCTCCACCCACCCACTCGCCAACCACCCTCCCCCCCCCCCCCGATCTCCAATCCTCAATCACAAATCTTTTAACTATACCTCTCACCACCCATACACTCACACACACATCTCCCAACCCATACACACATCCTCACCCATCAACACATTCCTCATCCAAAAACACACCCACCACCCACATATACCCCACACACATCCGCCTTCCCACCCACACACACATCCCCCACCTATAAACGCATCTCTCACACACATCCACCCACTCACATACTCATCCATCAACCACTCACACCCATACATCACCCACCCACCCATCAACAAATGCATCTCTCATCTACCCTCTCACCCACACACACCCCAACCACCCAGCCAAACACACATCCCCCATCCTCACATACATCCTTCATCCACCTGCACATCTCACACCTCCCACACCCCTCACAATCTCCCCTCTCACACAACACCCCACCCATAAACGAATTCCCCCCACACACACATCTCCCCACATGCATTCCCCATACACATCCCCGCCCACACATCTCTCACCCACACACACATCTCCCCACCTACCCACACATCTCCCCACCCACCCACACATCCCTCACCTACGAAAATCCTCACAACCCACACATACATCCTCCACCAAATCACATTTACACCATCCGCACTCACACACTCAGACCCACACAGACATATCCCATTCCCAGACACACCCCACACCCATCCCCCACACCCATCACCCAACCCACACACATCTCCCACGCACCATTTACCCACCCAAATACACATTCCCTACCCACACCCCCAACCAACCAACACCAACATACTTCCAACCATCCTCCCAAATATCCCCACCCACACAAACATCCCTCACACACATACATCCCCCACCGACCACACATCCCTTCACCCATCCACACATCACGCATAAATCCACACACATCCCCCACACACAACCCATCCAAACATACATTCCCCACATCCCCCACACACACATCCCTCACATACACCCCCACACACACATCCTCACATCTAGACACATACATGATGCCTCCTCACATGATCACTGAAACTAATAAGGACAAACTCCCACAATTTACACACAGTTGAGACACTGACGATTGTCGTTAGCATTCTCGCAAAAATTGTAAGAAATGGAGAAAAAATTTTACATATACATTGTGTAGCGTAAAAAATTGGTGATACAAATCAACTCTCTCTCTCTCTTTTCTCTATCTCACATACACACACACACTCCCTCTTTCTCTCTCTCTCTCACTCTCTCTCTCTCTCTCTCTCTCTCTCTCTCTCTCCCACTCACTAACGCTCTCACTCACATTACATTAATGTTATATTATACATGATAAAATCAAGTTGCATACAAAATGATAATGTGAAAGATGAAAATACATAAACAATATGGAATGGCAATTTACAGGACATGCGACTACTCAACTCTCTCTCTCTCTCTCTCTCTCTCTCTCTCTCTCTCTCTCTCTCTCTCTCTTACACAGGCACACACACACACACATCACACACACTCATTTACTCTCTCTCTCTCTCTCTCTCTCTCTCTCTCTCTCTCTCTCACTCATACTCCCTAACTCTCTAATTCACTCTGCAGTGATGTACATGTGTACATATTATAAATTATAACATCAACTGGCATTCAAAATGGTAATATGAACATGAGAATACACACAAAATATGGAATAGCATGTTACATGATATGCGTGCACTTAAATCTCTCTCTCTCTCTCTCTCTCTCTCTCTCTCTCTCTCTCTCTTCTCACCAACACACACACACACACTCACAAACAATGCGCGCGCGCACACACACACACACTAACAAATCCATTCTTCCACTGTCTCTCTCTCTCTCGTTCGCTCACTCACTCTCTCTCTCTCTTTCTCTCTCACTCGCAATCACTATTTCACCCATTAAGTCACTCTCTCCATCTTTCATTCACTCTATATCACACTCTCATTCACTCTCACTCACACACAGATAGGTATACACCTCTCGCTATCAAATACACACTCCCTCGCATACACACGAAAGCATATACACATACACACACGAGCATACACACAATATACACATGCAAATACACACATATACACACATACACACATCCACACCTATACACATATACTTACACACACATACATACAAATACACACTCCCTCGCATACACTGCATGCATGCACACATACACACAAACATGCACATACATACACGAACATACACATATACACACACGCACATACACACATATACACTCGCACATACATATAAACACACACACATGTACGCACACATAAACACACATATAAAGATACTTACATACACAAGTACACACACAAACACACATTTACACACACACATGCACACCCATACGCACATGCAGGCAGAGAGAGAGAGAGAGAGAGAGAGAGAGAGAGAGAGAGAGAGAGAGAGAGAGAGAGAGGCAGAGATAGAAAAAGAGAGAGAAGTGTCAGAGAGACCAAGAAAGTAAATGAGGGAAGAGAGACAGTGGGAGAGAGGAAGTTATAAATAGAGAAAAGATGAGTGAGAGTCACGGAATGTGATTGAAATAGAAAGTGAGAGAGAGAAAAAACACAGAGAAAGTGAGGGAGAAAGGGAGAGAGTGTGTAAGAGAGAAAGAGAAGTAGAAAGAAAGAGAGAGAAATTAAAAAAGAGACGAAGAAAGAAGTGAGAGACAGATAGAGCAACGGAGAAAAATTAGAAGAGAGGGCAAGAGAGGGAGAGTGTGCTAGAGGGAAAGGGAAGTAGAAAGACAGAGAGATAAAGTAAGAGAGAGACAGAGAGAGAGAGAGAGAGAGAGAGAGAGAGAGAGAGAGAGAGAGAGAGTACTGTATCATCTGAAACTGACCTTGTTATCACTAACTAGGTCACATTTACCCCCAAGTCACCATATCAAAGCCCGAGTGAACTTTTGACCCCGGCTGTTGCATAAACGCACGTGTTCACACCAAGTTTGGAGAGTTAATCTCTCACGAGGAGGGGGAAAGACACGGTAGTATCTGAGACCTGGATCGTGTGCTCTTGTTTCTTGTTATTGTTGTCGTTATGTTTAATTGTTATTGTTTGTTAGATGTTCTTTTGATATTTGTATTTTACTGGCGTTGGTGACTGTTACTGCTATGTGTCCAATCTAGTCTATTGTTGTCGTCGTGCATTATTATTATCACTATTGTTTAAACACAGAATCCACAAACAATATATTGCGCTATTTATTGCCTGGCATATTTCGCTGCATCTCATCAGGTGTATACTGCAGAGTTACATATCATATGAAGTGAATAAATGAATTATACCAGGGCTGAAATACTTAAAACACACAGTCACGTGCATTGTTAGAATGTAGAACATATATATGTTATCCCCACGGAAATATCAAATTCAAAATGAAATCTTTGTTTGCTCAAAATTGACTGTAACCGCCTAATTGCTACGGGCTCACTATATTTTATTGTTTTGAATCGCTGCTGTTTCTTGTTATTGTGAATACCGTTGGGCCTAGCTAATGAAACCACAACATTATATACAAACACAAGAAAGAGACAAACAGCTTTCTTTGATCATGTGGTAAGAAGAGATGCATTAGAAAACACCTTGACAACTGAAAAGATCAGTGGGAAAAGAGGCAGATGTCGAGAATTAATGCAGGATGGAATGAGACGGTAGCATGGAGGAATACCTACAGCAGATTTGATTCGGAACACCAAAGACCGAGATCTGTGGAGAGACATGAACACTACGCCAGCTGGTGCACGTGATGATGTTGTTTATCGAGGATAATTTGCGCCTCTCAATAAGACACACGATCATGATAACACAGGCTGCCTATCTCGCATCTGATTTAGGAAACAACCAGCGGACTGTATACAAACACTCATCCGTAAAGCCAGCCGGTTAGCCACGTGAGCGAGTCACATAACCACGCTAGCCAACCCGCGAGTGATTTCTGAGGACTGTATACCTTATAGGTGGGATCAGACTTAGCCCTGGTGATATTTGTAGCACGTGACCGTCGTGTGTCGCGGTTCAATAACCAACGGATGAAATGCTCAAAGATGTGTTTGTTTACCGCCAGCTGAGAGACCCGTGTTGTGTCAGCTGGATGTTTTGAGACGGCGAACTTTTTTGTTCATCTGCACGTCTCCATTCTATATACAATTCATACATTTGGACTGTGTTATGTCAAAGACGCTGGTAAGTGACACATATAGTTAAAAATACACGTGTTAACAGTGTTAACTTTGCGAAAACACGCATTTGTCCTGTGACAACTTGCGGATGTGAATTAACGACAATTTCACAAACGCTAAAGAAAATTAAGGATGTTGAAATTGAATATTACAAGAGGGAAAAAAAATAACTGAGTTTTTAAAAGAATAACAAGGATCAAGAAGTAAAGAAATACAGCGGTTCTATCTGAACATACAAGAAAACTAGCTGGCAAACAGAGTCAAGTCTCGGAAAGTCAAGTCAGTGAAGGGTCCTTTAACACACATCAGGGCTAGTTTGGGCATATGGTGCTAAACCCATACGTCTATAGACCACTGGGGGGGGGGGTGTTGTGGTCGGAATCACGATAGTCGTCATTATTTCCTAAGGCAATGAATGAATCGCCAAAAAATGTGAAGTAGATTGTGAGCTTTACTAAAACACGGTTACAAGAAACAAATTGGACGTTGCGGCCAAAGCCTTCGTCCGCACAGAACAAACACAAACCGACACTAAACTACATGAAACACACTACATGAAGATATTAAGGGTACTTATCTGAATCTGTATCATAGCATGGAGTGACTAACGACTGACACGCATTCGACGACTATCAGTGGATTCTATGAACCGGATGTATGGTCAACGGGTCAACGGTCAATATCGTCAGAAACTCAGGTATTGGCTAAACAAATCGGCGGGAAGGGGTGGGGGTGCAGATACGCCCATGTGGGCAAAAGTTAAAAATTAGGATTGGCGAAGATGTCATGGACGCACTTCGCAATTGGCAATTTCTCGTTCCGCGCTCGCTTTATTTCCCAAGACATTTCATCGTATCCATGTTGGCTGGGGCGACCTGGTACCTGGATTCTCTCAGCTGGGGATCGAACCCTGGACTACCGTGACTCCCCGATGTTATACGTAATGCACATACATATATACTAAATACCAGAAATATATACGTAATACACAGACATATATACGCAATACACATAAATATATATGTAATACACATAAATATATACTTAATACACATAAATATATACGTAATACACAGACATATATACGTATACACATGAATATATACATAATACACATAAATATATACGTAATACACATAAATATATACTTAATACACATAAATATATACGTAATACACATAAATATATACTTAATACACATAAATATATACTTAATACACATAAATATATACGTAATACACATACATATATACGTAATACACATAAATATATACTTAATACACAGACATATATACTTAATACACATAAATATATACTTAAAACACATAAATATATACGTCATTCAGATAAATATATACAGCATACAGATAAGTATTTACTAATACACATACATATATGCTGGTTCCGGGGTGAAGGCGCTACGAACGCAGTTCCTAATACCGCATATCCGCGTTCAAAACTCAGCTGTGGGCGATGTGGCAACAGACTGCTTTGCGTTGATGTTTTTACGAAATGGTATGGGTATCGGTGGTTCAGAAAGCAATGGCAAACTACTGAACGTCAGAGATCAGAACAGCAAAAACTGGTGGAGTTGAATGCGACGTACTGTACAGGATAAGCAACTAACTTAGTTTAAAACATACATATATACGTGTTACACATAAATATATACGTAATACACATAAATATATACGTGATACACATACATATATACATATACTTAGATCCTCGTTAGGTTCCCCCACCCCCTTTCCCCCACCACAAAAAACAAACAAACAAATCGATCTCTTTCGCATTCGCTGACTCCTTCCCTCTCTTTCTTTCTCTCCATGCTTTGCTCCCTCCATCTCTCTCTCTCTCTCTCTCTCTCTCTCTCTCTCTCTCTCTCTCTCTATATATATATATATATATATATATATATATATATATATATATATATATATACCTTCCCCCTATTTTTTCTCTCTTGCCCGTCCTCTCTTCCTCCATTCTTTCATCTCTCTCTCTCCCCCCTCTCTCTCTCTCTCTCTCTCTCTCTCTCTCTCTCTCTCTCTCTGTCTTTCTCCCCCTACCCATAACATCGCCCTACAACAGCTCCTGTAAGCACACCTATGTAACTCCATCAACAAACATCCCCATATTCTGACTCGATTGGGGTTGGGGGATGGGGGGGGGGGGGGGTCTCTCTGTGCTGTGTTGCATATTTCCGGCTCGGCAGTTTTGCATTCGCACAACAACTATTTTTATAACATCCCGAAACCCCACTCTACCAGATCATGTCAACAGACAGCCATTCAAGTCGATTATATTGTCCCCAAGACATATCTTTAAAATCTCTCTCTCTCTCTCTCTCTCTCTCTCTCTCTCTCTCTCTCCTCTCTCTCTCTCTCTCTCTCTTTAAAAATCCTTTCACCCTTTTAAAATACAGTTTGTTTGTTCGTTTGTTCGTTCGTTCGTTCTCTCTCTCTCTCTCTCTCTCTCTCTCTCTCTCTCTCTCTCTCTCTCTTATAGGCGTGTTTACAGTAGCAGTTTTAAGGCGATGTTGTGGGAGGGGGGGGGTGTGGAGGGATCGAGGGAAAGACAGGGGGAGAGAGAGAAAGACAGTGAAGGGGAGACATATATATATATATATATATATATATATATATATATATATATATATATATATATATATATAAATATATATATATATATATATATATACATATATATATATATATATATATATATATATATAGAGAGAGAGAGAGAGAGAGAGAGAGAGAGAGAGAGAGAGAGAGAAGGACACACAGAGAAAGTGAAAGAGACAGAGGTAAAGGAATGGAACGAATGAACGAACGAACGAACAAACGAAAATCTGTATTTTCAAAGGGTTAAGAATTGGGCACGCAGGCCCGTCTGACATTCTGCCCTTCTTCTTTCTTCTTCTTCTCCCTACATGGAGATCATGTGAGATAGAAAGAGATGAAAGGAGAGAGAGAGAGAGAGATGGAATCTCCCTCCTCCCCTTCTTTCTGTCTCTCACGAGATTCATGTTATTGATATCAAGTATTGGCGACTATAAAATAATTTTGGAAATTGTCACTACATCATCATTTTAGATACTGTTCCATCATTATGGTTATGTACTAGTTAGTTAGTTAGTCGCAGTTCCAACTTCACAGCAACGGGTCGTCCCCATTATGCTCCGGTCCTGTGCCAGTGAATATCATACAAAACGCTCCCCACTGCCCAATGTGAAAAGTGGAAAAGACAGGTGTCTCGACAAACAACAGCCGCCGCCAGAATGTCAACACACCAGTCCCCCACGAAACACCCAATTCATCTCTGATGGAATCGGCAGTCATTTTCCCATCTGGATGTTTCCTAGATGTTCACCCACACAGTCCACGAACATACAGTTCATCACCGACGGCAGTGGCAGTCAACCAGAAGCCCAGCAGCCACGCATTTCTGCATAAGGCAAAGACCTCGATCGCGTTCCAGACCTGAATGAGTTCTCCAGGACCCATGATCCCCAGCTCGAACATCCGCTTTGCTATCTTCACAAAAAGAGTGATTCATAATCTTCTCAATCTTCGCATCCTGTCACTGGACTGTGCAAGACTCTAGGTTACCTGTACTCAATAGCCCAAGACCTGACTCAGGTCCATGGCATACACTGTTCCAGCTTCATCGTTCTTTGTTTATTGTGGCTAGAAACGAATTTAAATACTGTTCCTACAACATCCATTTACATATTGTCCCTGCAACATCCACTGAAATATTGTCCCCACAACATTAGTTTAGATATTGTTCCCACAACATCGATTGAAATATTGTCCCTACAACATTAGTTTAGATATTGTCCCCACAACATCCAGTTTTTGTGTTGTTCCTACGACATAAGTTTACGTATTGTTCCCACAACATTGGCTTATATATTTTCTCCAAATACATCGGTTTAGATGTTGTCCCTAAAACATAAGTTTAAATATTGCCCCTAAAACATTAATTTACATATTGTCCCTTAAACATTAATTTAGATCATGTCCCTAAAACATTAATTTAGATAGTGTCCCTACAACATTAATTTAGATAGTGTCCCTAAAACATTAATTTAGATAGTGTCCCTAAAACATTAATTTAGATAGTGTCCCTTAAGCATTAATTTAGATATTGTCCCTAAAAATTAATTTAGATATTGTCCCTAAAACAATAAATTAGATATTCTCCCTACAACATTCATTTGGACACTGCCTCTGCAGATCCGCGTTATCATCGATGATGCACTTATTATCAACATCTCAAATTATGAAGAGTCCTCAGGAGAATCTCCTTTCTTGTGTTCTAGAGAATCATGAAAGCGAATCTGATAACACGAGCACACTTGAATGTAACATTAAACTCTGTAGTTTTCAACATAAAGACCATCCAAGCATGATTGACGTCTGCTCGTAACATCACTGGATGGGTTCCTTTCTGTCTGACAGCATTGTCTGCAGGAACTTGTGTGAATTCAGCACGCTGAAACGATTCTGTACAATTTTGAATGTATATTGATTAATGTTTCTATTCATAATTGTGATCGCTGATTAATGTGACTATAAATTAATTTATTAATACCATGGGATGATTAATCGTGTTAATCATCTTCCCGTATATGCCATGGACTTATATATCGCCGAATATTGTCATTGTGTTACAATACTTCATGTTTGCTGCTTTATACTTAAATTTTCAGCCATAACCATGAGACATCTCTACATTCCATTTTGCGTTGTTCATTTGTGTTTGGTCCAAAACTACTTGTAGTTTGGCCCCGAATCTATTAATGTAAGCGTTAATTAATGCATTGTTCAAATAACATATTCAACAGACGTCAGAAGGGCACTGGTCACGGCAATGCAGAAATTAAACAGTATAAAGAACTCATGGTACAACATCAGCAAACGCATTCAAGTACACATTTTAAGTGTTGCATCTTTTCTTTGGCAGCCTACTGAAGCCAATCAAGGACAATTTTATAAACATTAGACTAAAAAAAAAAAAAAGATTTGGCATTTAGGCGGTTCCAATCAGTTTTGCGCAGGCTTAAAGACTTTGTTTTAAATTTGAAATTACCACATTTGAACAGTACCTGTGACCAAAATATAAGTAATTCGTTTATTCACTTTATATGCTATATAACTACAGTATACTCCTGACGAGATACAGCCACATATTCCATGCAATAAATCCTGCAATCATTTGTTTGTGATTTGTGTATTTCAAGCTTTTGATCTGAAATATTACCGAACATTTCTTAGAACAACACGAATCTAATAAAAAAAAGTTGATATTCTAAAGATATGAGGAGCGCTGGCCGAGTGGCTAGAACGCCGGTTTCTCCTCCGGGAGACCCGGGTTCGAATCCTCGGCAAGATGTCGATTTTCTTGTTTCTGTCGGGGGCCAGAAAAAACAACAACATCCTAACCTGCACAGTTCGCGGCGACTGCACTAGCCAGGCGGCCTTTATTCCTCAGGCTGAAAGACCCCCCTGCCATACACCGCAAGGTACTATATTGGCAGTTAATGACAGTGGCAGTCTAAAGATACAAAAGTCAAAATAAGCAGTATCATGTCTCGAAACCTACAGTATTTTATTTTTCACAGAAAATGTTAATCCATGCCGACTGGTGTTAGTAATCATGTCTAACCACACCCTTCTTTCTCGTGTGCTGCCAATCATTTCTGATACTAATGTTCCTTCTTGTTATAATGTCAAACTGTCCGGCGTCTTCTCTCTTGGTCTTCCCCTTCCTCTTTTCCCCTCCAATATTTCCGTTGTGACGACATACTCCAACTTTCTTCTTCTCATGACATGCTCGAAGAATATGGTCTGTTTTCTTCTGACACCAGTTCTCTTTGTGACTTAACTTCTGTGAAGATTCTTCACTGCTCTTTCAATCCTTCCACGATGTTCTCCTCATTGTTCCATAAATGTCACCGATGCTGCCATTAATGTATGTATATATACTTACTTGTTACTCAATGAAAATAGAACAAACAGCTTTCTTTGATCGTGTGATAAGAAGAGAGGAATTGGAAACTATTGCGACAACTGGACAGATCCAGGGAAAAGGAAGTAGACCAAGACAAGTGATGTGCGGTGGAGTGAGTCTTTGGTTTTGAGGAGTAACATCTGGGTGTTTCAGTTCTTGCAGCTTAACCACGGCTACGATGATGCTGATGATGATGTTGGTGCTGTTGATATTGATATGCATGATCTTGCTGATAGTGATGTTGTTGTTGATGGTGATGTGGATAATTTTCATGATGATTACGATGTCGATGATTTCATTGGTGATGATGTTGATGATGACGATGTTGGTGAAGATGTTGATATTGAAGATCATGATGCGGATAATGTTGATGTTGATGATGTTGATGATGTTGATGTTGATATTGGTGATGATGTTGATAATGATGATTTTCATGATGATGTGATATTGATTTTGCTGATGTTGTAATTGATGATTATATTGATGATGATGATGTTTATGATGATGGTGTTATTGATGATGATGATGCTGATGGTGATGTTGATGATGATGATTATGACGCTAATGGTGATGATGTTGATGATTATGTTGGTGATGTTGTTGATATTGATGTTGCTGAAGTTTTTATTGATGATAATGATAATGATGGTGATTATGTTGATAATCATGATGGTGGTGTTGATGTTGTTGACGATGATGATCATGATACTGATAATGATGATGATAATTATGATGAAGTGTTGTTGATGATTTTGATAATGATGGTGATGTTGATGATTTTGATAATGATGGTGATGTTGATGATTTTGATAATGATGAGGATGTTGATGATTATGTTGATGATTTTGATAATGATGGTGATGTTGATGATTTTGATAATGATGGTGATGTTGATGATTTTGGTAATGATGGTGATGTTGATGATTTTGATAATGATGGTGATGTTGATGATTTTGATAATGATGATGATGTTGATGATTATGTTGATGATTTCAATAATGACGCTAATGATGATAATGATAATGTTTATGATGTTATTGATGATGATGATGATGATTGTGATGATGATGATGCTCTTAATGACTATGACGATGCTGTTGATGATGATGATGATGATGATGATTATGTTGATGATGATTATGTTGATTATAATGTTGTTAGCAATGATGTTGATGTTAATGATGATGATGATCATGATGTTGATGATGATTATGTTGATGATTATGAAGATGATTTTTTTTATTATGATGTTATTGATAATGATGTCGATGATGATGATAATGTTGATTATTTTGTTGTTGTTGTTGATGATGATTATGTTGATGGTTATATTGATGATTATTTTGATGATGTTGATGATGATGTTGATGATGATGTTGATATAATGTTGATGATGATGTTGATGATGCTGGTTGATGATGGTGATGATGCTGTTGATGTTGTTGATGACGATGATTATGTTGTTGTTGTTGTTGATGATGATGATGATGATGATGATGATGATGATGATGATGATGATGATGGTGATGATAATGGTGATGGTGATGATGATGATGATGATGATGATGATGATGATGATGATGATGATGATGATGATGATGATGATGATGATGATGATGGTGATGATGATGGTGATGATAATGATGTTGATGTTAATGTTGATGATAATTATGGTGATAATAATGATGTTGATTGCGATGACTACAATTAACTATTATTTTAATCTCTTCTCCTACAGGTTTAAAATATAACAGACATCGTGACTAATACGCGTCACATCACCCACCTCACGTTCCCACCTCACGCACCCACTTGAAGGGGTATACACCAAGAGTTGACGGACCTACTGCTTGTAAACAACTCACCTGTGATTCACGAACCAACAACTCACCTGTGATTCACGGTCTAACAACCCACCTGAGAATTACGGACCAACACCTACTTGTAGAGAACCCACCTGCGACTTAATAACTAAAACTCGTTTGTAGAGAACTCACCCACGATTCAAGAACCAACACCCACTTGTATGTTGCTTTGTTTTCCCGCTCGCTCGCTGTGAACTAAAGTGTAGTCCATACCTGCTAATTTGCAGTAGCATTGGATTGAATTGTGCGTGTCGATTAGTTTTCCATATTACCAGTGTCCCTCGCCATCAAGTGAACCCTCTCCGACTTCAGAGGTATTTAAAATGTACGTCCCCAAGTTAAGGACGAGAAGTCACCATTCACGGCCAGCTGTCCTGTGTAGGGGTTGAACCTCCTACCAGAGTTGTGACCCACGGACCATCCCCGTGTACAGAACCAATGTGTCTCAAAACAGAACTAGCACCCATTTACGTAACCCACCTGCGACCCATAGGTTTCTTCTGTACCCACCTACCCCGCTGAGACACTGCAGTCACCAAAGACAGGTCCGTTGGTAATATCACCGTCACTTTTGGCTGGGGAAAATTTTGGAGTGAGGGAAGACATTTCGGAGATATGTAGCGGCATCAGTGGTCAAGACACTCGGATACATTGAACTATGGCAGAACTCCTGTCTGTTCAGGTACGTAGCAGACATATCTCATCTCATCTCATCTCATCTCATCTCATCTCATCTCATCCTGTTCCTCTTGTACGTTGCTGTGACGACGTGCGGGTGATTGCCTGTTTACGCGCTTCATGTATCAAGATTGCCTGTTTACGCGCTTCATGTATCAAGATTGCCGGTTTACGGGCTTCATGTATCAAGATTGTCATGTATTCTGTTATTCCCTCTGTCCATCATTTACATGATCAACCTTGTTTTTCTGGTTCCAGTTGGTCTGTTCATCATTGCTTGTTGTGGTTTATTTTCAGTTGGTAGTCCAGCTATGTGACCGAACCATTTAACTCGCTGTTCTATAAAGAAACCCAGCTCTGCTATAACACCCAATTTTGGTCTGGTTTAATCATTTCAGATTTTCTCTTTTCTTGCTACATCGAGTTTTCTTCTCAGGAATAAGAGACATAAAATAATCAAAATAGCAATCACCTTAACCTTCTTCTTCTTTGTACAACTTCAGATGTCAACCTGAATACCTGAACCACACAAAAAAGGAAAAGACCCGTAATAACCAATCGAACCAGGTTCGATCCCGGTCGGTATCTATAGCTTTCAAATTGTATGTTGTCTAGTGCGTCTTCTAGTCTCTACTTCCTTCTTCTCCTTCTGTGAGTGCCAAATAATTCTATGTGTGTTTATTTAGCAAAACTGAGGGGAAAAGAACAAGGGGAAGGCAGTGAAGCAAATATCTGGATGGCTTTGCAAAGTGATATGGTAGAGACAAGAACACAGAGCTTATCCACGATCCTGATGATCGAGTGAGATGGCGAAACATTACCGCCCACGGTTATCGGCATGGCAATGATGATGATGACTTCATGGGTAGCTAGGAGATGTAGGTCAATGAACATTGTACATATGTACCTCATTGACGACTTTCACGATTGTTTACTTTATGACGGCTATCAGTTGGCGGGGTAGGCCCTCTGTGCTATCATTAGAAATGGGCTAGAAAAACTGACAGATGAATGATGAAGCTACTCGCCCAGATGTACAAGGGGCAATCAATAAGTAATGCCTTTTAATGATGGTCAACATGGAACACAGTTCATCCAGTGTTACCCGACGGTCACCACGAATGATATCATCAACTCGATGAATGTTGTGTGGAGTCAATGCGGTTGACGGACGGCCAGTCCGCTTTGCGTCAGCCAATGAGGATTGACCTACATCAGCTTCCTCACAATGATGTACCCAATGTCGGACAGTGCTAACATCCACTGTTGAATCTCCATAAACAATACTCAAACATTTGTGGATGCGAATCGGGATCTCGCCTTCAACATTGATGAATTCCATGACATTATTTTGTTTCAACCGATCTTCTTTGGTGGTCATTTTTAAACCGTTATTTTGTGCAACCTGTGACTGAAACAGATTGGTAGTGATACACAGTGCAGAAGAGTGTTTGAGGAATCCCGCTAAATTAATAAATTGCACACTGATAATATATTTACATAGATAAAATAAAAAAAAAAAAACATAGGTGGGATTACTTATTGACCGTCCCTTATATATGGACAGCACCTCTCAGGAGGTGAATATCCTAGGATACTGTTGCATAGAACGACTCCCTTAGAGATTCAGTATCCAATCAAAACTACAAATAAGCCAGCAAAGCTAAATCAGAATGATGAACAGTTTCCCAATGGAGGACAAGCCAGTGCCCTTCGCTGCTCAACTATAACGTTGTCCACTTATCACAGTCGATACCCAATCGCCAGAGCTGCTAATTTCCCCACTTTCCTATTTAAACATTTTCGTTTTAGTATCGATTTTAGTATTGATTTTAGTATTGATTTTAGTATTGATTTTAGAACTGCCCTCAGTAACTTGTGGAAGGTCTAGTGTCAACTCTAGCTTGTGAAATCCCAACTGGACGAGACTTTCCATAGACAGCCAGTAAGGTCTTTCGGTAACTGTGATTTATGGACATACATGCATTCGTGGAAAGATAATGTGGTTTTCCCTTGACTTTCACATCCAAATGGTTTTTTTTATTTCTCCCTTTCACGGCCACTTCCGACTGTCAGGACAAGTTAGTGCCCCGCTCTCAGCTGCAGTGTTATCCACTTATCCAGGTGGGTTCTCGGTCCGCAGAGTTGTACACTTATCCCGTTAGATACTCGGTCCCCAGAGTTCTCCACTTATCCCGGTGTATACTCGGTCCCATGAGCTGTCCACTTATCCCGGTGTATATTCGGTCCCCTGAGTTTTCCACTTATCCTGGTGGGTACTCAGTTACCAGAGTTATCCACTTATCCCGTAGATACTTGGCCCCTAGAGTTGTCCACTTATCCCGGTGAATACTCGGTCCCCAGAGTTGTCAACTTATCCCGGTGTATACTCGGTCCCCTGAGTTTTCCACTTATCCTGGTGGGTACTCAGTTCCCAGAGTTATCCACTTATCCCGTAGATACTTGGCCCCTAGAGTTGTCCACTTATCCCGGTGAATACTCGGTCCCCAGAGTTGTCCACTTATCCCGGTGGATACTCGGTCCCCCAGGGCTGTGTTCTCCCCACCGTGATGTGTTTATCATCCTCTACCACGCGCTGCAACGGGGATTTTAACTTTCTCCCAGATTATGAGATAATAATGTTATATCCTAATATCTGCAGTACATACAGTCTGTCATCATTTCACACTCAACACACATTACGTACTATCTAAATATTGACACAGACCGCTTATCTGTTGTTTTCTAAGATTAGATTCATATAAGTGATGTGTGCATGAAATAATGTGTGAAAACTGAGAGATAGGAACAGCAGAAAGATGAACGGGCTAGCTTGCCCAATTCTTAACCCTGTGAACATAAGGTTTTCATCTAAACACCGAACAAAAACGTGAATTTTCTAAAGTATTCAAACATACATTTCCAGCGTCTTGCTTCTCCTCTCTCACCCTGTCACAGTCTTGCGTTCATTCACAATCAGGCCACATCATCCGTATCCTAAGTACAACTTTGCTCGTGCAGGTATTTTGATACGGAGTTTATTTTCAGGCAAGCCTGACAATCAACATAAGGCGTTATCCGCCTGATAGATCATAATAATTATCACTCGTTACACAATATATGAATGCACATTCTCACACATGGTCACTCTCTCTCTCTCTCTAAACATCGTATGCATTCACTACACTAGATATTCGCTTCAGAACAACACTACGTCCAGTCGGAAGGCCGGTCTGTCCCCTGTCTGAAGCAGCTCAGGTTGTCGCTTGCCTACGTGGTCAAACTCCCTCGTGGTTTTCGCAACTCTGCGTGCCGTTCTCTTTGCACGCAGCACTGTCCACTCAGCACTCGTTACCCTCTAAAGTTCTACTCTAGTTTACGTGGTCACGGTATTCCCCTGACCTCATGCCCCCGCCCCTGTTCTCGGGTCGGTCCCTCTGTTATTCTAACTATAACACATTAGTGTCCCCACCCGAGTCTAGTCTAATTACTGTCCTTATGTCCTAGCTTGGGTGCTGTCTGTATTCTGTCTATACCTTTATAGATGTCCTGTCTCTATGTACTATTAGTCCTTGCCCCTCTTCTGTTACTAGTCGGTCCAACACCTTGACACACCCTTTCTTTCTTTCTTTCTTTCTTTCTTTCTTTCTTTCTTTCTTTCTTTCTTTCTTTCTTTCTTTCTTTCTTTCTTTCTGTCTGTCTGTCTGTCTGTCTGTCTGTCTGTCTGTCTGTCTGTCTGTCTGTCTGTCTGTCTTTCTTTCTGTCTGTCTGTCTGTCTGTCTGTCTGTCTGTCTGTCTGTCTGTCTGTCTGTTACAAACTTTTCTTTTTTTCTTGCTCGCTCTCTCTCATTCTCTTTCTTTCTTTCTCTCCCTCACAATCTCCTCTCTCTCTCACTCTCTCTCTCTCTCCCCCTCTCTCTCTCTCTCTCTCTCTCTCTCTCTCTCTCTCTCTCTCTCTCTCTCTACTGTCATCACCTCTGTACCCTATTCTCAAACTCTCCATTACTTTTAGAATATATACTCTCCAAGCCAACTTTATTAATGACAACAGATAACAACTTATTGACAACAACTTATCTAGCTTGTTGTTCATGATAAAATCACCAAAATATACTCTAATTTTGATCTCACCAGGTGCAGATACCCAAATATCTGGGTCATGTTTTAAGCCCCGGAATTACAGAATCCTCTGATAATGGGATCAAGGAGAAGAGCTGCACTTCGTACCTGACAAAACACAAACCAGTGGACATTAAATTTATCAACCTGAATTATTTTGTCAAGGAAGGTAATGGTGTCAAAGGTAAGACAGTGTATGGGTGTCAAAGGTAAGACAGTGTATGGGTGTCAAAGGTAAGACCGTGTATGGGTGTCAAATATAAGACAGTGTATGGGTGTCAAAGGTAACACAGTGTACGGGTGTCAAAGGTAAGACAGTGTATGGGTGTCAACGATAAGACAGTGTACGGGTGTCAAAGGTAAGACAGTGTATGGGTGTCAAATATAAGACAGTGTATGGGTGTCAAATATAAGACAGTGTATGGGTGTCAAAGGTAAGACAGTGTACGGGTGTCAAAGGTAAGACAGTGTATGGGTGTCAAAGGTAAGACAGTGTACGGGTGTCAAAGGTAAGACAGTGTATGGGTGTCAAAGGTAAGACAGTGTACGGGTGTCAAAGGTAAGACAGTGTATGGGTGTCAAAGGTAAGACAGTGTATGGGTGTCAAAGGTAAGACAGTGTATGGGTGTCAAAGGTAAGACAGTGTACGGGTGTCAAAGGTAAGACAGTGTATGGGTGTCAAAGGTAAGACAGTGTATGGGTGTCAAAGGTAAGACAGTGTATGGGTGTCAAAGGTAAGACAGTGTATGGGTGTCAAAGGTAAGACAGTGTATGGGTGTCAAAGGTAAGACCGTGTACGGGTGTCAAAGGTAAGACAGTGTATGGGTGTCAAATATAAGACAGTGTACGGGTGTCAAATATAAGACAGTGTACGGGTGTCAAAGGTAAGACAGTGTATGGGTGTCAAAGGTAAGACAGTGTACGGGTGTCAAAGGTAAGACAGTGTATGGGTGTCAAAGGTAAGACAGTGTACGGGTGTCAAAGGTAAGACAGTGTATGGGTGTCAAAGGTAAGACAGTGTATGGGTGTCAAAGGTAAGACAGTGTACGGGTGTCAAAGGTAAGACAGTGTATGGGTGTCAAAGGTAAGACAGTGTATGGGTGTCAAAGGTAAGACAGTGTATGGGTGTCAAAGGTA
Organism: Cepaea hortensis; assembly: GCA_963921405.1. NCBI lineage: Eukaryota > Metazoa > Mollusca > Gastropoda > Stylommatophora > Helicidae > Cepaea > Cepaea hortensis. Next base: position 516,376,114 of record OY992876.1, on the reverse strand, counting down.
AGACAGTGTATGGGTGTCAAAGGTAAGACAGTGTATGGGTGTCAAAGGTAAGACCGTGTATGGGTGTCAAATATAAGACAGTGTATGGGTGTCAAAGGTAAGACAGTGTACGGGTGTCAAAGTTAAAACGATGTTTTTTTTTTTTTTTTCCCCGCGTTTCCATCCTGTTTCAGGATATTGCGGTCAACACCAGCATCTTTCAGCTGTATGTTGATTCCTAGGCTAGATTACGCTCATCAGCACGCCACGACTTTCTGAGCGACCGGCTCCATACTCTCATAAGTCACTTTTGCGATTCGAACCACTGCTAATTCTCGTCGCGTCACGTGACGAAAGTATTCGGGGTTAGCGGAGAAAGCTGCTAACTCCTCGGCCACGGAGCCGGCTAAAACGATGTATGGGTGTCAAATATAAGACAGTGTATGGGTGTCAAAGGTAAGACAGTGTACGGGTGTCAAAGGTAAGACAGTGTATGGGTGTCAAAGGTAAGACAGTGTACGGGTGTCAAAGGTAAGACAGTGTATGGGTGTCAAAGGTAAGACAGTGTATGGGTGTCAAAGGTAAGACAGTGTATGGGTGTCAAAGGTAAGACAGTGTATGGGTGTCAAAGGTAAGACAGTGTATGGGTGTCAAAGGTAAGACCGTGTATGGGTGTCAAATATAAGACAGTGTATGGGTGTCAAAGGTAAGACAGTGTACGGGTGTCAAAGTTAAAACGATGTATTGGTGTCAAAGGTAAGACAGTGTACGGGTGTCAAAGTTAAAACGTTGTATGGGTGTCAAATATAAGACAGTGTACGGGTGTCAAAGTTAAAACGATGTATGGGTGTCAAATATAAGACAGTGTACGGGTGTCAAAGTTAAAACGATGTATGGGTGTCAAATATAAGACAGTGTATGGGTGTCAAATATAAGACAGTGTATGGGTGTCAAATATAAGACAGTGTACGGGTGTCAAATATAAGACAGTGTATGGGTGTCAAAGTTAAGACGATGTATGGGTGTCAAATATAAGACAGTGTATGGGTGTCAAAGTTAAGACAGTGTATGGGTGTCAAATATAAGACAGTGTATGGGTGTCAAAGATAAGACAGTGTATGGGTGTCAAAGTTAAGACAGTGTACGGGTGTCAAAGTTAAAACGATGTATGGGTGTCAAATATAAGACAGTGTACGGGTGTCAAAGTTAAGACGATGTATGGGTGTCAAATATAAGACAGTGTATGGGTGTCAAATATAAGACAGTGTATGGGTGTCAAATATAAGACAGTGTACGGGTGTCAAATATAAGACAGTGTACGGGTGTCAAATATAAGACAGTGTATGGGTGTCAAAGGTAAGACAGTGTACGGGTGTCAAAGTTAAAACGATGTATGGGTGTCAAATATAAGACAGTGTACGGTTGTCAAAGTTAAGACGATGTATGGGTGTCAAATATAAGACAGTGTATGGGTGTCAAATATAAGACAGTGTATGGGTGTCAAATATAAGACAGTGTACGGGTGTCAAATATAAGACAGTGTATGGGTGTCAAAGTTAAGACGATGTATGGGTGTCAAATATAAGACAGTGTACGGGTGTCAAATATAAGACAGTGTATGGGTGTCAAAGTTAAGACGATGTATGGGTGTCAAATATAAGACAGTGTACGGGTGTCAAAGTTAAAACGATGTATGGGTGTCAAAGACACAGTAGATGAAATTGTTCTGCGAGTTAACTAGGCTACCAACTAGCAGTATACCACAACAAGTAATGTTTTATAGACCAAATGGAAGCAGAAGAAGGGGACGACAAGGTAAACGATGGACAGAGCGAATAACAGAGTCCTTGGGAATATCGATACATGAAGCCTATAATCGGGCACTCTCACGATGTTTATACTTCACCTCAACACTGCAAGGTACAAGAGGAACATGATGAGATGATTGATTGATTGATTGATTGATCTTTATTTGATGAACCAGTGTAGTTGTTTTTGTTCTAGTTATAGATGAGACCGGTGTAGTTGTTGAACCCTGAACCTCGGCATCAGCACACCGGAATTTTAAGAGCAAGTTCTCTTATCCATTAAGCCACGCTGACCTCTGTCTTCTTTAGTAATTGATTGTGTACATCTGATGTTGTGTACCATTTTACAACCATGTAGTGTGCTATTCTACAACCATGTAGTGTGCCATTCTACAACCATGTAGTGTGCCATTCTACAACCATGTAGTGTGCCATTCTTGATGTCTGTGCCAGGAAAGAAAGCCATCTTGAAGAGCATTTCTGGCAAGTTTTTGTCTGGGGCCCTGACCGCCATCATGGGGCCTTCTGGGGCAGGCAAGTCCTCGCTGATGAACATTCTAGCGGGTTACAGGTGGGTGTGTTTTCTTGTGGGTTATAACCTTGTGTGATTTATTGTGGGTTACACGTGAGTACTTTTTTCTTGTGGGTTACAGGTTGGTGTGTTTTCTTGTGGGTTACAGGTGGGTGTGTTTTCTTGTGGGTTACAGGTGGGGTGTTTTCTTGTGGGTTACAGGTGGGTGTGTTTTCTTGGGGGTTACAGGTTGGTGTGTTTTCTTGTGGGTTACAGGTGGGTGTGTTTTCTTGTGGGTTACAGGTGGGGTGTTTTCTTGTGGGTTACAGGTGGGTGTGTTTTCTTGTGGGTTACAGGTGGGTGTGTTTTCTTGTGGGTTACAGGTGGGGTGTTTTCTTGTGGGTTACAGGTGGGTGTGTTTTCTTGTGGGTTACAGGTGGGTGTGTTTTCTTGGGGGTTACAGGTGGGTGTGTTTTCAACATTACATAATAACATAAGAACATACTATAAAATAATTTTTAAAAATATAAAATAACAATATAACATAACAATATAACATAAAATACTATAAAAAGATAACATAACATAATATAACAAGATAACATGATATGATGTAGGAAGATAACATACTATAATATAATACCATAACATAATATAACAACATAAGATAACATAATATAGCAAGATAACATAACATAATATAAGAAGATAACATAACATAATATAACAAGATAACATAACATAATATAATAACATAAGATAACAGAATATAGCAAGATAACATAACATAATATAACAAGATAACATAACATAATATAACAAGATAACATGACAAGATATAACAAGATAGCATACAATAATATAACAACATAACATAACATAATATAACAGCATAAAATAAAATAATATAATAAGATAACATAACATAATATAACAAGATAACATAGCATAACATAACATAACAACATAACACAAGATACTATTTAATATTATCAATAACATACCAACAATAAAAATAATATAACAACATAACGTAACAATATAAACATATAACAGCGTAGTAATATAACATAACAACATAACCTAACATAACGTAAGATAATATAACATGCAACAACATAACATAACTTAATATAACATACCATAACATAAGATAGTATAACATAACAAAACATAACATTACATAGCATTGCATAAAACAAGATAAGATAACATAACGAAAGGTCAGAATGTTTTCATCAGAAAACATACCATTACACAAGATACCATAACTTAACATAGGATAACATAAGATAATATATCGTAAGATAATATAACATAAATAACATAACATAAAATAACATAACATAACATAATTTAAGATTAAATAACATGCAATCGGCACGGAAACTCTTCCTCTTTGTAAAAGGGTATGCGAACAAAAGAAATCATAAAAACACTAAAGCTGCTTCTTGTTTGCACATTTCATAGTTCATTTCCCGAGAAAAATAAATACATAAACTCACAGAATCATGTATGAGTAACGATATCTCGTTGTGACCCTGACATAAATTATCAGAATAATGTATCAGTGATGGTATCTCTGTGTGACTCTTTCTTAAACTCACAGAATCATGAATCAGTAATGGTATCTCGTTGTGCCTCTTACATAAACTTACAGAATCATTTTGGGAGTCTCTGTGGCGAAGTGGTCAAGCCGTTTGACTTGTGATCCGAAGGTTGTGGGTTCGATTCCGGGCCGCACCCTTCGGTTTACGAGTTAAATGTTTCGGAGACTCCTGTGGGTCGTCGCTAAAAGCTACGGAGTTCGTGCTTTGTGCGACGCTTTCCGCACTGCGGAAAGAGACCGAGCCATATGGGATAAAACCCAGTGCGATGAAGTCGACTTTTAAGCGACTTTTTTTTAAAGTGATGATATCTTAATTTGAATCTTAAATAAACTCACAGAATCATGTATCAGTGATGATATCTTGTTTTGACTCTCACGTGAACTCACATAATCGTTAGTAAACTCACATAATCATGTATCAGTAATGATATCGTGTTGTAACTCCTGTATAAACTCACAGAATCATGTATCAGTGATGATATCTTATTGTAACTCATTAGGACCAGAAATGTGACAGGGTCTGTCCTGGTGCACAACTCCGAAAGAGACTTGAGGACATTCCGTAAGATGTCCTGCTACATCATGCAGGACGACGAGCTGTTGCCTCACCTAACCGTGGAGGAGGCCATGATGTGCTCGGCGAACCTCAAGCTGGATGAGAAACTGTCGGCACAAGAGAAACAGGAGATGGTGAGTGGTCTGTCTGTACACTGACTCCAGGTTAGGTGAAGCTGGCAGCACTCTCTGGATGCTCGCTGGCTGTGAACTCTAGCATAGTAAACACACCTTCTTTTTCTTCTTCTTCTTCTTCTTCTTCTTCTTCTTCTTCTTCTTCTTCTTCTTCTTCTTCTTCTTCTTCTTCTTCTTCTTCTTCTTCTTCTTCTTCTTCGTCTTGTTCTTGTTCTTGTTCTTGTTCTTCTTCTTCTTCTTCTTCTTCTTCTTCTTCTTCTTCTTCTTCTTCTTCTTCTTCTTCTTCTTCTTGTTCTTGTTCTTGTTCTTGTTCTTCTTCTTCTTCTTCTTCTTCTTCTTCTTCTTCTTCTTCTTCTTCTTCTTCTTCTTCTTCTTCTTCTTCTTCTTCTTCTTCTTCTTCTTCTTCTTCTTCTTCTTCTTCTTCTTCTTCTTCTTCTTCTTCTTCTTCTTCTTCTTCTTCTTCTTCTCGTACTACTACTACCACTACTACTACTACTACTACTACTACTACTACTACTACTACTACTACTACTACTACTACTACTACTACTACTACTACTACTGCTACTGCTACTGCTACTGCTACTGCTACTGCTACTGCTGCTGCTGCTGCTGCTGCTGCTGCTGCTGCTGCTGCGGCTGCGGCTGCGGCTGCGGCTGCGGCTGCGGCTGCGGCTGCGGCTGCGGCTACGGCTACGGCGACGGCGACGGCGACGGCGATGGCGACGGCCGGCGACGGCGACGAATATAGCCACTCAATCAATCATGTGCCGTTTCCACAATGAAGGTTATCTGAAATGGATCTCCAACAAAGTCTGTGTCTCGCCTTGATTAAATATTCTATCAGATTGATGTTCATCTACATCTCACACGATCAGAGTTGTGGAGCACTTCTGTGTTCTTGTCTCGATTACGCTATGCGATCACGTCATCTAGATATTTACTTCTCTGCCTTACCCTTGTTCCCCCCCCCCCCCCCCCCTCAATCAGTTGTCACCAACTTCTCCAGTTTATTTCTTATCAAAATCTAGACTGCCAACGTCTAATTTCTCTAATCAGTTTACTGGTTTCATTTGTTTCTTGTAGGAGTTGCTCATTCATTGTTCTGTCTGTATCACCATTCCTATTGTCTTTTTTTTATATTTAGCTCCCGCCTTCCAACATGTCCAGCTCGGAGTGAAAGGGCAGCCGAGAACCCAGGCACTGAACCGGTTGGGCCCTCTACTCCTTCCCCTTCTTCTCCTCTTGCATCTTCTTTGGTCCAACAGCCTTTGCCATGACGCGCCGCGGAGAGGAGCTAGATGACATTCTAATTTTTCCCCCGCTTGTCTTGCTACTTGTGCTAATGTCGTATTTGACGTTGTCATCGTCTCTTCCACTTCATCCAGTCAACCCTTTCTGTGTCTTCCTCTCGCCTTGTATCCCCATGTTTCCAGTCAACTCTTTCTGTGTCTTCCTCTCGCCTTGTATCCCGATGTTTCCAGCCAACCCTTTCTGTGTCGTCCTCTCGCCTTGTATCCCCATGTTTCCAGCCAACCCTTTCTGTGTCTTCCTCTCGCCTTGTATCCCCATGTTTCCAGTCAACTCTTTCTGTGTCTTCCTCTCGCCTTGTATCCCGATGTTTCCAGTCAACCCTTTCTGTGTCTTCCTCTCGCCTTGTATCCCCATGTTTCCAGCCAACCCTTTCTGTGTCGTCCTCTCGCCTTGTATCCCCATGTTTCCAGCCAACCCTTTCTGTGTCGTCCTCTCGCCTTGTATCCCGATGTTTCCAGTCAACTCTTTCTGTGTCGTCCTCTCGCCTTGTATCCCGATGTTTCCAGTCAACCCTTTCTGTGTCTTCCTCTCGCCTTGTATCCCCATGTTTCCAGCCAACCCTTTCTGTGTCGTCCTCTCGCCTTGTATCCCGATGTTTCCAGTCAACTCTTTCTGTGTCGTCCTCTCGCCTTGTATCCCGATGTTTCCAGCCAACCCTTTCTGTGTCGTCCTCTCGCCTTGTATCCCCATGTTTCCAGCCAACCCTTTCTGTGTCTTCCTCTCGCCTTGTATCCCGATGTTTCCAGCCAACCCTTTCTGTGTCGTCCTCTCGCCTTGTATCCCGATGTTTCCAGCCAACCCTTTCTGTGTCTTCCTCTCGCCTTGTATCCCCATGTTTCCAGCCAACCCTTTCTGTGTCGTCCTCTCGCCTTGTATCCCCATGTTTCCAGCCAACCCTTTCTGTGTCGTCCTCTCGCCTTGTATCCCGATGTTTCCAGCCAACTCTTTCTGTGTCGTCCTCTCGCCTTGTATCCCGATGTTTCCAGCCAACTCTTTCTGTGTCGTCCTCTCGCCTTGTATCCCCATGTTTCCAGCCAACTCTTTCTGTGTCGTCCTCTCGCCTTGTATCCCGATGTTTCCAGCCAACCCTTTCTGTGTCGTCCTCTCGCCTTGTATCCCGATGTTTCCAGCCAACTCTTTCTGTGTCGTCCTCTCGCCTTGTATCCCGATGTTTCCAGCCAACTCTTTCTGTGTCGTCCTCTCGCCTTGTATCCCGATGTTTCCAGCCAACTCTTTCTGTGTCGTCCTCTCGCCTTGTATCCCGATGTTTCCAGCCAACTCTTTCTGTGTCTTCCTCTCGCCTTGTATCCCGATGTTTCCAGCCAACTCTTTCTGTGTCGTCCTCTCGCCTTGTATCCCGATGTTTCCAGCCAACTCTTTCTGTGTCGTCCTCTCGCCTTGTATCCCGATGTTTCGAGCCAACTCTTTCTGTGTCGTCCTCTCGCCTTGTATCCCCATGTTTCCAGCCAACTCTTTCTGTGTCGTCCTCTCGCCTTGTATCCCGATGTTTCCAGCCAACCCTTTCTGTGTCGTCCTCTCGCCTTGTATCCCGATGTTTCCAGCCAACCCTTTCTGTGTCGTCCTCTCGCCTTGTATCCCGATGTTTCCAGCCAACCCTTTCTGTGTCGTCCTCTCGCCTTGTATCCCGATGTTTCCAGCCAACCCTTTCTGTGTCTTCCTCTCGCCTTGTATCCCCATGTTTCCAGCCAACCCTTTCTGTGTCGTCCTCTCGCCTTGTATCCCGATGTTTCCAGCCAACCCTTTCTGTGTCTTCCTCTCGCCTTGTATCCCCATGTTTCCAGCCAACCCTTTCTGTGTCTTCCTCTCGCCTTGTATCCCCATGTTTCCAGCCAACCCTTTCTGTGTCTTCCTCTCGCCTTGTATCCCCATGTTTCCAGCCAACCCTTTCTGTGTCGTCCTCTCGCCTTGTATCCCGATGTTTCCAGCCAACCCTTTCTGTGTCTTCCTCTCGCCTTGTATCCCGATGTTTCCAGCCAACCCTTTCTGTGTCTTCCTCTCGCCTTGTATCCCGATGTTTCCAGCCAACCCTTTCTGTGTCTTCCTCTCGCCTTGTATCCCGATGTTTCCAGCCAACCCTTTCTGTGTCGTCCTCTCGCCTTGTATCCCCATGTTTCCAGCCAACCCTTTCTGTGTCTTCCTCTCGCCTTGTATCCCGATGTTTCCAGCCAACCCTTTCTGTGTCGTCCTCTCGCCTTGTATCCCGATGTTTCCAGCCAACTCTTTCTGTGTCGTCCTCTCGCCTTGTATCCCGATGTTTCCAGCCAACTCTTTCTGTGTCGTCCTCTCGCCTTGTATCCCGATGTTTCCAGCCAACTCTTTCTGTGTCGTCCTCTCGCCTTGTATCCCGATGTTTCCAGCCAACTCTTTCTGTGTCGTCCTCTCGCCTTGTATCCCGATGTTTCCAGCCAACCCTTTCTGTGTCTTCCTCTCGCCTTGTATCCCGATGTTTCCAGCCAACCCTTTCTGTGTCTTCCTCTCGCCTTGTATCCCGATGTTTCCAGCCAACTCTTTCTGTGTCTTCCTCTCGCCTTGTATCCCGATGTTTCCAGCCAACCCTTTCTGTGTCTTCCTCTCGCCTTGTATCCCGATGTTTCCAGCCAACCCTTTCTGTGTCGTCCTCTCGCCTTGTACCCCGATGTTTCCAGCCAACCCTTTCTGTGTCTTCCTCTCGCCTTGTATCCCGATGTTTCCAGCCAACCCTTTCTGTGTCTTCCTCTCGCCTTGTATCCCGATGTTTCCAGCCAACCCTTTCTGTGTCTTCCTCTCGCCTTGTATCCCGATGTTTCCAGCCAACTCTTTCTGTGTCTTCCTCTCGCCTTGTACCCCGATGTTTCCAGCCAACCCTTTCTGTGTCTTCCTCTCGCCTTGTATCCCGATGTTTCCAGCCAACTCTTTCTGTGTCTTCCTCTCGCCTTGTACCCCGATGTTTCCAGCCAACCCTTTCTGTGTCTTCCTCTCGCCTTGTATCCCGATGTTTCCAGCCAACCCTTTCTGTGTCGTCCTCTCGCCTTGTATCCCGATGTTTCCAGCCAACTCTTTCTGTGTCGTCCTCTCGCCTTGTATCCCGATGTTTCCAGCCAACTCTTTCTGTGTCGTCCTCTCGCCTTGTATCCCGATGTTTCCAGCCAACCCTTTCTGTGTCGTCCTCTCGCCTTGTATCCCGATGTTTCCAGCCAACCCTTTCTGTGTCTTCCTCTCGCCTTGTATCCCCATGTTTCCAGCCAACTCTTTCTGTGTCGTCCTCTCGCCTTGTATCCCGATGTTTCCAGCCAACCCTTTCTGTGTCTTCCTCTCGCCTTGTATCCCGATGTTTCCAGCCAACCCTTTCTGTGTCGTCCTCTCGCCTTGTATCCCGATGTTTCCAGCCAACCCTTTCTGTGTCTTCCTCTCGCCTTGTATCCCGATGTTTCCAGCCAACCCTTTCTGTGTCTTCCTCTCGCCTTGTATCCCGATGTTTCCAGCCAACCCTTTCTGTGTCGTCCTCTCGCCTTGTATCCCGATGTTTCCAGCTAACCCTTTCTGTGTCTTCCTCTCGCCTTGTATCCCGATGTTTCCAGCCAACCCTTTCTGTGTCTTCCTCTCGCCTTGTATCCCGATGTTTCCAGCCAACCCTTTCTGTGTCGTCCTCTCGCCTTGTATCCCGATGTTTCCAGCCAACCCTTTCTGTGCCGTCCTCTCGCCTTGTATCCCGATGTTTCCAGCCAACTCTTTCTGTGTCGTCCTCTCGCCTTGTATCCCCATGTTTCCAGCCAACCCTTTCTGTGTCTTCCTCTCGCCTTGTATCCCGATGTTTCCAGCCAACTCTTTCTGTGTCGTCCTCTCGCCTTGTATCCCGATGTTTCCAGCCAACCCTTTCTGTGTCTTCCTCTCGCCTTGTATCCCGATGTTTCCAGCCAACTCTTTCTGTGTCGTCCTCTCGCCTTGTATCCCGATGTTTCACGTAGATTGCTTTAGCCGCTGGCTGATCTTGCTCCATTCTAGTTAAATGTCCGAACAATTTAATTCGTTGGGGTTCTATAAAGTCATTTATAGATGTTATCCAAATGGTGATCGTTTTCGTTATCTCTGTATCACACCTCCGAATGTAAGACGGGCCTGCGCGCCCAATTTGTGACCCTAATAAAGTTGATTTGATTTGATTTGATCTTTCTTCAGACGTACCGTGTTGGCGAGATGTTTGCAAAGCTCGATATTCCATATTCCATAGTTGTAGGTTCATGTGCATGATAGACATGACTAATGAAGATATCAGTTTTAGCTGTGTCTAGTTGGCCAGGCTTCCAAGTACACTTGTTCCTGCAGCCAGGCGCTGTTATCATTTGGAGGTGACAAGATCGAATCCCGGTCGGTAACTACAGCTTTCAATTTTTATGTTGTCTAGTGCGTCCTCTAGTTCTAATTCTTACGTCTACTTCTATGAGAGCCTACACGCACCTGTGTATTTATTCACGAACTGACTAAATGGCCTCAAAGGGTTCCCCAATTGATATTGATGTGAACATCCGTCTATGCATATGGCATAAAATACAGAACCCACTGACATGCCTTGATGTGTCATGTCTATATGGCGCTAAACCGTATTACTAAATACCAATCCCCACTCAAGGACGTTATGGTAAAAATCACAGCGGCCGAGTTTAACTTCCCATAACATTTTCTTATACTACACACAGGCGATGGGAACTCAGTGGGGCCAACACACCGGAAGCTTTCAGCCTCATCAATTGCTAGGACTATGCTCGAAAACGGCCATGTGATTGATAGAGACTGTACCTTTCGCGTGTTGTTTAACATCTAGCGAGACTCCCCCAAAGAAGTTTACGATATGATTTCCACTGTGAGCTGTTACTTCGTTCTGGATGTGATATCAAATTGCTACCGAGACCATAGATGTTTATTTACTTTGGTATTCAGGTGCGAGAAATTCTGGACACACTCAGCCTTAGTGACGTAAAGAGGACTCGAACTTGCAACCTGTCAGGAGGTCAACGGAAGAGGTTATCTATTGCTTTAGAGCTGGTCAACAATCCACCTGTCATGTTTTTTGACGAGCCGACCAGGTATGATTGTTGTGTGTGTGTATTTATGTGATTCTTTGTGTGTTTACTTGAGTGTTTGTTTATGAGTATATTTGTTTGTTTTAGCTGTGACATTCGTACCTTTCTTGGTGTGTTTTCTTCTTATTGCCTCTTTCATCTTCTACTGGAGCATATAAACCAAGTCTAATTAAAGAAGAAGAAGAATGAACGAACGAACGAACGAACGAACTTTGTTTTAAAAGAGTTAGGAATTGGGCACGCAAGCCCGTCTTACATTCTGCCCTTCTATCACTCACTTTCATACATTATTTCATTCATAATCTGTCAAGGCTAACAGAGAACAGCAACAATATAAATGGCATGCATTAAAAGGCATGGGCAAAATGCGAACATCAATACTACACGACTCAGTAATATTAGATAATGGTGTGACACTTGTTATTAGCTATGTGGAATATACTGATCTACCAAAGGGGACTGGCTGTTATACTAGGGTTTTGTTGTTATTATTATTATTTGTATTATTAAGGGTGAAGGTAATCCGTATTGAGATAGTGTTCGAATAATTTGCGATTAGATGTATAGGGATTGGTGATGTCTTTGATTTCTTGTGGAAGATTGTTCCACAGCTGAGCTGCAGAGTACGTTAAGCTTGTTTTGTATAAGTTAATCCTAGGCTTCGGAAAGTGTAATATATTTAATCGTTTACTGTGTCTAGAATTATATTTAAACAATGGTCAAAGGTAATTTGTGGCATTCCGATGTAGGATTTTGTGAATTAGTTTGGCCTTATTGAAAAACAGGCGTTTGCGGACTGGTAGTAACTGAATGCGCTTATTCAGGCTAAGGTTGTCAGATAAATGTTTGCTATAAATTAAACTCATGGCCCGTTTCTGGAGTGTGTAAAGTCGCTTGGTGCTTGAATTAGAACAACCATCCCAGATTGTAGAGCAGTAGTCAATATGTGTCTGTATGTGAGAAGTATAGAATATTTTCCTTGTGTCATCAAGAAAAATTTTAATTTTGGCGAGTTGGTAGACTTTTTTCGCTGTTTGTTTAATGAGTGCTTTAACGTGGGAATTAAAGGTTAGGTTTCTATCAATGATTAGGCCTAATGTTTTGTGCTCAATTACACTTTCTACTGGCATGTTATCGATGTGAAGTTGAAGTGATGTGTGTGAATTTGGAGTTTGAAGTCTTTGTCTGGTTGTTAATAGCATTGATTGTGTTTTAGTGATGTTAATTTGCACACGGTTTGCATAGCTCCATCTAACTACATTGTTTAATTCTTGTTGCAAAGACGACTCCAGCAAATTACAGTACAGTCGTCTGCAAATAGATCACAGGACGACGAAAGATGCAACGGTATATCGTTAATATATATGGCAAATAATAGAGGGCCAAGAATATAGCTTTGTGATACTCCAATATTGAAGGTAGTGGTTTGAGACAGAGATTTATTGTGTCATACTACTTCCTTTCTGTTTGATAGAAAAGACGTTATTAGAGTGACTACATTAGGGCCAATTTCCACTGTCTCTAGACATGGTCTATCATATCAAATGCTGTCCTGAAATCAATAAACACAGTTCCACATAGACTATTATTGTTTATATTCTGGTGCCAATGTTCTATCATGTTTGTTAAGGCCGTATGGCAAGAATATTTTGGTCGAAATCCTGATTGACTGTCAACAATAAGCTTGTTGTGAACTAAAAACCGTAACGTTACTTTATGGATGTGTTTTTCTAGTGGTTTAGATAGTGATGATAGTAAGGAAATGGATCTATAATTGTTCGGGAGACCATTGTCCAATGAATCAGATTTAAGAAGAGGGTACACTTTAGTAATTTTGAGAGCTGATAGAAAGTGGCCTTTGGTGAGAAACTGATTATATACATAGGTTAGTGATATACAGATCACTGGCGCAGCACAAGGAGAATCCGGTTGCTGATTCCATCTAACCCAGATGAGTTTGTGTTGTTTAAATTGCTGAGGTAAGTTAATACTTCAGTGATCGTCTTTAGCGGTATGTCGGATAGAATATCAAGGCAGCATCTATTCTCGCAAAACGATGCAATAAGGATAAGCTGCACGGAGAATTTGGTATTGAAGCCTTTAACTGGTCTATGTCAGTTTGAAAAAAAAAATATTACTGAATTCGTCACGTGTAATATGATTTGATGGTAAAGAATTTGGGAAGTTATATTTGTTTGACAATGTGTTAATTGCCTTCCATAGATCCTTACTATTTGTTTTATCCATTACTAAGTTCTTAAAGTAATTTTTCGTTTCCCTTCCAATGGTATATTGAACTTTGTTTCTAAGAGTAAGGTATGTGCTTAGATCCCGCTTTTTATGTGCTTTGTCTCCGTCTCTCATAATTTCAAGTATTTCCTGGGTGATCCAGGATGGTTTGACGTGATAATCAATAAAGGTATTCAACCAGAATTCCAGAGCATCATCCGGGTCAGGAAGTTGATAAACATTGTCTGGGTGTGAACTGAGCAAGTGCTGTAAAATGCTTTTTGGTTGAAATGTTTGTAACTTCTATATTTTACACTTATGTGTTTATGTTTAGGAGTTTTAATTCCTTTTTTAGACCACGTGCAGCATATTGGGTAGTGATCGCTCACTTTAGAATTGGGCACGGTGCATTCTGTGATGTTGTCTGAGCAAATTACATCCTATTTGTTGGAAATTGTATGATGCAATTATATTTCCCAATATTATGTTGGATTTGTTGGTGTCAATTTTAAAGTCCTCGAGTAGTATAATTTCCTTCCCGGCAGCGAAAACCACATCCATCATGGTAGTGAAGTTTTCGTACCAGACGTGTCCAGCACTGGGATTTCGATAGAGGTAGCCAATTATCAGGTGTTCTGTTTTGAAGTTTTAGTTCTACCCAAATACATTCTATTTCGCAAGTTTCAAGGTCTTGCCTACTGTGAACATTTAGTAAATTAGAAGCATAGGCTGCTATACCTGTCTCATGTTTCCTACAGGGATCTCTTCTAAACACTTTATACCAGTGTTTCCCAACCTATTTTGGACCGTGCCCCACTTAAGCCTTTCTAAAATTCATATTGCCCCCCTCCCCCGCCCCATGCCCCCCCCCCAACATATACATTATTTTTAATATTCAAAAATTGAAATGTTCACTAAAGAAACTTGAATGATAGGTTTTAGGAAGAAATCACTAGGTAATTATTGAGCAAACACAGTAAGTAAATTTTCAAAACATATAATGGAGAACTGAAATTCAAGTACAAAATAATTTTAATGAAAGATTTTTCTATATTATTTTAATTATTAGTAATTATTTATTATTTAAATTTAGTGAGATCCTTGCGCTTGATGCTTGCTGCACAGAGATCTTATGTCAGGTTCCAATTTAGTTAACTTCAGTCTCAAGTCTCCCTGTTTTGTTATATTCAGCCGATTTCTTCCATTTTCGAATTGCCCCCCTTAACAGTCAAATTTCCCCCCTGTGGGGCGTGGGCCCCACGTTGGGAAACACTGCTTTATATCCTTTTATAGTGATGTCCTCATCTGAAATGTTTTCGTTTAATCTACTTTCACTAAGACCGAATAAATGAAAACTTTGATTAAGAATACAAGATAACTCTGGCAGTTTATTACTGAAGTGGCATATGTTTAAGTGATACGTTTTCCTGACTTACTGAGCATGTGTTGCCACTTCTCAGACATTTCACTCATGGAGTGAGTGTATATTAGCCAAACTTAAGCAAAAATGCAAGATCATTAAAAAATGTACAATTACATTAAGTTACAAAATCCCACTAATATAAATCGATATGCAAATGACATTATTATAACGATTCAACTAATGAGACCAAAAATAGAATGCAAACACAGAACAAAACGAATTAAAACGTATGAACATACAACAACTAATTAACTTGAAAGAACTACTTCACAAGCTAAGTAACCAACTGTCATCCAAAAGAATGAATAAATGACTATACAAGTCAATGTTTCTGTTTAAAATTGGGAATCCTACACGGGAAATAAAACGTTAAACAGTAAGCAATTAAAGTTCAAGGAGGAAGCTCTGTTGCTGGTATCAATGCATATAGGGTTCCGTTTTTAATATGTATCCTATCTCACAGGTCTATATTGTAGAGACATCATAAGGGCTTAATTCAGTGCGGCAGGACTAAATTGCATCAAATATAGAAGTTCTGCTGTTCAGGCTGCTGCAGAACTACAAACAGAACTCAATCGCATAAGCACTTGGTGTGTTGAAGCTGGGGCAATGGTCAACCGAACAAAAGCAACAGTGACATGGTTCTCTTTGAATAATCATATTGTCAACACTCCAACATCAACTGTAAAGCTGTGTTCATAGATTATGGAAAGAACGCAGGCAAGGAACTACCTGGGGATACGTTTTGATCTAAGCCTTGCTTATAACGAGCACATAGACCAGGTGATAACAAAGGCCAAGCGGGGTTTGGCTGCGATGCGAGTGATGGCGGCAGCAAAGTGTGAGCAGCGCCATCTATGTCTTCTGTACGAAGGGCTGGTCATGTCTGTTTCTGAGTATGCGATGGCGATTCTGACTCTCAGCCGTAAGCAGATAGAAAGGATGGAAAGGATACAGAACGAAGCCATGCGCATTATTCTTGGATGTACAAGAGATACAGAATGCAGGGCGATGCGCTACCTTCTTGATTTTCCAACCACTGAAGACAGAATTCAAATTTGCAGAGCACGTGACTACCTCAGAGTTAGCGCAAACACACAACATCCACTGGATAGTGAAATTAGGAATGTGAAGGGCAGCTGGTTAAAAAGAGGACGGTCGTGGTTGGGTCAAGCTGAGGACATTCTTCAACAGGTATGTTCACTTGAGGACTTAGAGCCTGGCGAGTAGTGGGTACAAGTGCCAACAGATGTCTGTACGTCTCTTTCAGTCTGCATCAAAATAGAAAGAAAATGCAGACAAGAAAATCCGGCTGCTGTGGAGGCAGAAGTATAAGCTTTAATTTTCGAGAATTCGTTAGGCGGTGATGCTGTTATATACACGGATGGGTCGGTCGTCCGACATGTGAGAAGCTCATGGGCCTTTACGGCGCAGGCCGGAAGGAGAATTGTGAAGGAGGACTCTGGTGCTTTTGCTGAGACCACAAGTAGCCTGACTATGGAAGTCATGGCAGTAAGTAAAGCAATAACATGGCTCGAGACACAAACATTCACTAGAGCATGCTTCCTTAGCGACCCAATGAGCATGCTCAGGAGGATAGAGATGGGGCGGATCCGAAGAGAGTGATTGCTGTCTCTGGAGTGGTCTCGCCTGGCAAACATTAGTTTCATCTTCGTGCGAGGGCATGCGGGAGTACAAGGAAATGAGTGGGCTGACAAGCTTGCAGGTAAGGCTACTGTGGAGGGCGGAGGCGCCATGTACCAGGCTGTGATTCTGAATGCTCTACGAGAAGTAAGACTGTTGCGAGAACCAAGTGATGACTGTGAATCTACACCGCTACACGCTGCGGGATTTGCTGAGGAGAAGATCCGAGCACTTACGGACTGAATGATTCGATGTGCAATGAGGATGATCTGTCGACTAACTAACTATAGATGTTCTGGACTCCAATGATGAGGAACCTGTTGTTGGCTGCTAGTTGGCGCATTGTTGGCGTGAACTT
Organism: Cepaea hortensis; assembly: GCA_963921405.1. Classification (NCBI taxonomy): domain Eukaryota; kingdom Metazoa; phylum Mollusca; class Gastropoda; order Stylommatophora; family Helicidae; genus Cepaea; species Cepaea hortensis. The sequence goes on along the minus strand of OY992876.1, from coordinate 516,359,471 downwards.
TGTGATGTTGAACTGAACCTCAATTTGTATGTTATGGGACCCATTGCTGTCTTGAGCTTGGTGTGCCAAAGTGGTATTAACGCCGTGCGTGTGTGTCGCTGTTTGCAGCGATGGTTCCCTGCAAGTGGAGGGAGGGAAATTTTCCTGGTAGTTATTTCCTTCATGTGTGAATGTGGGGTTAGGAAGGAGAGATTTATTTATTTTTGGTAGCATGAGTACATCTTGAATGGCAGGAGTTCGGGGTCAGACGCCAGCAGACGTTTATCTGGGGTGATGGCGGTATTTCACATGACCTGGGAGACTCGTTGTTCAGTAAACAATGTCCGTAGTGTGTGTGTGTGTGTGTGTGTGTGTGTGTGTGTGTGTGTGTGTGTGTTGGTCGGTGTTGTGCCCTTTCTGGGTATTTGATAATTTTAGCTAGTAAACTACTACCTAAAGTGTATGTGTGGATTTGGTCTCTGTACAATTTTTTTTTTTTTGGCGCGCCTGTCTGCGATGTAAAGAATGGTGTGTTGCTGATGTAGTGTATATAATACGGATTACAGAATTTCTCAAGGGTGATGTTGTTTATGTCGGCTAGTCGACGCGGGGAGCCATAACATGGTGGTATGATGGAAGAGAAAAAAAAGTCTTTAGAATTGGGAAAATTAATGCGTAATAAGTCTAATAGTTTTCGTAGCTGAAAAAATTATGATATTTTGGTTTCTCATACTGTCATTTATCCCTTTGTTAATTGTAATCCTCTTAACGTTTGCGTTAATTTCCATTCTACATATACTGCCTGTTAGACTGTCTACCCCTGCACCTGGAAGCGGAATTGTTGTAGCTATATCGGCGTGTGAGGAGGACATACGATCACTGTATTTGCCTTTCATCAAGGAGTCGCCAATTATCATGTGGGTGCAGTCAGTTGTTGGTCTCTGTATGTGCTGGCTTCTGGCACGTCATGCACGTTATTTCTGCCATTAATTATTATCCGGATGTGCGCTGTCTTCTTGCAGGTTACCATCTGTTTCTTGAATAGGCGGGTTGTCTGTCAGCAATGTCTCGTCGTACTGGCTGTCTTTTACCAATTGCTCTTTTCGTACTTCAAATAGATTGCTGACTTTTCCTTCGACGGGATGCTGTTGAAAGACGTTGTGTATTTGTTGATGTGTATTCGTTGGCTGTATTGTTGGCGCTCCTAGGGATGGCTGTGTTGTTTCGAAGCTGTCAGTCTGTGCTGCCTGATCAATTATGGGCGCGCATTTTAAACTCTCAGTGGCGTGTTTCAATATACCATTTCCTCTCTCAGGAGACTTGAGTTTGATATAGTCGCTAATGATCCTGGCGATCTTGTATGTATTTTCAGAGGCAGCATCTAGAAGTACCTTTAAACCTGTCTCTAACTTTTCAATGTGCTACTGGCATCCACACGAGTGTTAATTTGTAGCTGGGCTCTCGTCTAGTACCGATGGTGCAGCCTCTGTTTGGTTTGAATTGATTTCATTTGGTTTTATACTCTCCCCTAGGCTCCCCATTGGGTATTCAATGGTTATCAACACTATTAGGTTAGAAGAAGTTGCGTTCGAGTTGCTGCTGTGATGTGGGATGTTCGATGTGTTGTTACTATGGCCTGATGCTGTGACGACTGCTGCTGCAGGCTGTGTTGATTCTATTGTTCCACCAGACAGTAGCGTGACCGCTGTAAGATGTGTTGGTTTTATGGCAGACACTAGCGTGCTGATATCGGCATGTATGTTTAGCGAGTCACTTGTCAGTTTCAGTGCTGTCTGTTGAATTTCGACGAATTGTGTCGCGAGCCACTCACACATGACGGTGGTTGCACCCTGAGCTAAAATTTTATTCTGTGTGTGGTACAAATGTAAGGTGTGTAGGGGAGATGATATTTTGACTTCCACCTCCAATCCTTGTTGGTCTTTTCTATAGTCGAGTTTGGCCTCATGGTAATAATTAATCAGACATGTATTGTATTGTTGAATGTAATGGAGATGCATTTACCGTCGTTCATAGATTTAACAGACAGTGATGGAGAGCTAAAACAGTTCTTTAGTTTGCTTCTCAATGCCCGCTCTTTGTTGAGTGTGTAGTTCCTTGTTACTGGAGATCGTAATCCACTTCGACCCTCAGATCTACTTCGGCCCTTTTCTCCCACTAACTCCAGCTCAGAATTTTCCTCCTCGACAGGCATGATTACATGATATTACGTTTCCACAACCAAGGAAACATTGTAGCGCCACACACGATTTAAATTCAAGTGATGTGATTGGCTAGTTCAAGCTATCGCTGATCCACGAATAATTTATCCATAGTGTCATTGAATACAATATTATTAGTATTTATATCTAACACTGCACATATAGCAACTTTAAAACAAGTTCAACAGTTGAACGGCATCATTGTGAACACAATCCTATAAAATCCATTGCGTACGATGTAGATAAACAGGATAAATTATCCAAAAAGGAGGAGAACGCACAAACGCGTCCTTCCTCGCCGACAGTCGAGAACAGACAGATGAGAAGAAGAAGAAGAAGAAGAAGAAGAAGAAGAAGAATAAACGCAAGAAATAGGAGAGGAGAGTGGGGGAGGAGGAGAAGGAGAAGAGGAGGAGCGTATTGCAGTAGACGTTACTACCTGCTTTCCTATAGCGCAATTGGGGGGGGGGGGTTACAAACCTTACCCGTGTGAGATGAAATGCAACCTAAAGACTAAATATCATGGCAGGGACAGACCAGGCCCTAAGCCTTGGTCGGCAACTAATCTAGGATCGAAGCTCCGACAGGCGGACAGTTAGAGCACAGCTTTACTGATTCGACAGCTTCTGCAGCTGGTCTTGTTTCATATGTATTGGTGTTGCCTTTCCTCTGGAGTACACTGGGCAGGTCGAGAGAGGGATCATACTGCAAGGGCAACACATGGTCTATATATTCAGCCTAGACTTTGTGCTATGGAGAGGTATAACTCTATTCATGGTCCCCGGTATGGGTTGTATTAATTATTATGCCTTGCTCGAAGCACAATGTAACAAAATCTCGCCTGTCAAGACGGCCTGGTGCCACAAAGTAGATATTGACCTATTGTATCTATCAGCGGCATGGACAGTGTCTCATGTTTCCAGTGTGTCTCGCTGACTTGTCTATGTAACTATGTCTGCCAGCGGTTTGGACAGTGCTTCATGTCTCCAATGTGTCTCGCTGACTTGTCTATGTAACTATATCTGCTAGTGGTTTGGACAGTGTCTCGTGTTTCCAGTGTGTCTCACTGACTTGTCTATGTAACTACATCTGCTAGTGGTTTGGACAGTGTCTCGTGTTTCCAGTGTGTCTCACTGACTTGTCTATGTAACTATGTCTGCCAGCGGCTTGGACAGTTCTTCATGTTTCCAGTGTGTCTCACTGACTTGTCTATGTGACTTTCTCTGCTAGTGGTTTGGACAGTGTCTCATGTTTCCAGTGTGTCTCGCTGACTTGTCTATGTAACTATGTCTGCCAGCGGTTTGGACAGTGCTTCATGTTTCCAGTGTGTCTCACTGACTTGTCTATGTAACTATGTCTGCCAGCGGTTTGGACAGTGCTTCATGTTTCCAGTGTGTCTCGCTGACTTGTCTATGTAACTATATCTGCTAGTGGTTTGGACAGTGTCTCGTGTTTCCAGTGTGTCTCACTGACTTGAGTATGTAACTATATCTGCTAGTGGTTTGGACAGTGTCTCGTGTTTCCAGTGTGTCTCACTGACTTGTCTATGTAACTATATCTTCTAGTGGTTTGGACAGTGCTTCATGTTTCCAGTGTGTCTCACTGACTTGTCTATGTAACTATGTCTTCCAGCGGTTTGGACAGTGCTTCATATTTCCAGTGTGTCTCACTGACTTGTCTATGTAACTATGTCTGCCAGCGGTTTGGACAGTGTCTCGTGTTTCCAGTGTGTCTCACTGACTTGTCTATGTAACTATATCTGCTAGTGGTTTGGACAGTGTCTCGTGTTTCCAGTGTGTCTCACTGACTTGTCTATGTAACTATATCTGCTAGTGGCTTGGACAGTGTCTCGTGTTTCCAGTGTGTCTCACTGACTTGTCTATGTAACTATATCTTCTAGTGGTTTGGACAGTGCTTCATGTTTCCAGTGTGTCTCACTGACTTGTCTATGTAACTATGTCTTCCAGCGGTTTGGACAGTGCTTCATATTTCCAGTGTGTCTCACTGACTTGTCTATGTAACTATGTCTTCCAGCGGTTTGGACAGTGTCTCGTGTTTCCAGTGTGTCTCACTGACTTGTCTATGTAACTATATCTGCTAGTAGTTTGGACAGTGTCTCGTGTTTCCAGTATGTCTCACTGACTTGTCTATGTAACTATATCTGCTAGTGGTTCGGACAGTGTCTCGTGTTTCCAGTGTGTCTCACTGACTTGTCTATGTAACTATATCTGCTAGTGGTTTGGACAGTGTCTCGTGTTTCCAGTGTGTCTCACTGACTTGTGTATGTAACTATATCTGCTAGTGGTTTGGACAGTGTCTCGTGTTTCCAGTGTGTCTCACTGACTTGTCTATGTAACTATATCTGCTAGTGGTTTGGACAGTGTCTCGTGTTTCCAGTGTGTCTCACTGACTTGTCTATGTAACTATATCTGCTAGTGGTTTGGACAGTGTCTCGTGTTTCCAGTGTGTCTCACTGACTTGTCTATGTAACTATGTCTGCTAGTAGTTTGGACAGTGTCTCGTGTTTCCAGTGTGTCTCACTGACTTGTCTATGTAACTATATCTGCTAGTGGCTTGGACAGTGCTTCATGTTTCCAGTGTGTCTCACTGACTTGTCTATGTAACTATGTCTTCCAGCGGTTTGGACAGTGTCTCGTGTTTCCAGTGTGTCTCACTGACTTGTCTATGTAACTATATCTGCTAGTGGCTTGGACAGTGCTTCATGTTTCCAGTGTGTCTCACTGACTTGTCTATGTAACTATGTCTTCCAGCGGTTTGGACAGTGCTTCATGTTTCCAGTGTGTCTCACTGACTTGTCTATGTAACTATGTCTTCCAGCGGTTTGGACAGTGTCTCGTGTTTCCAGTGTGTCTCACTGACTTGTCTATGTAACTATGTCTGCTAGTAGTTTGGACAGTGTCTCGTGTTTCCAGTGTGTCTCACTGACTTGTCTATGTAACTATATCTGCTAGTGGCTTGGACAGTGCTTCATGTTTCCAGTGTGTCTCACTGACTTGTCTATGTAACTATGTCTTCCAGCGGTTTGGACAGTGTCTCGTGTTTCCAGTGTGTCTCACTGACTTGTCTATGTAACTATGTCTGCTAGTAGTTTGGACAGTGTCTCGTGTTTCCAGTGTGTCTCACTGACTTGTCTATGTAACTATGTCTGCCAGCGGCTTGGACAGTGCTTCATGTTTCCAGTGTGTCTCACTGCTGAAGAAGTTAGCTGAAGGTGGCAGGACAATCATCTGTACCATACATCAGCCCAGTGCTAAACTGTTTGAGATGTTCGACCACGTAAGTCGTTATTCTTGTGTTGCATGGCTGGTTCTTTTGTTGTATAATTTGTTCTTTTGTTGTATGCCCTGTACCTTTGTTGCATGCGTTGTTATTTTGTGGTTATGATTTGTTGTTAAGTTGTATGACTTGTTCTGAAGTTCTATGACTTGGTATTTTGTTGCATGCCTTGTCCTTTTGGTGTATGATTTGTTGTTGGGTTGTATAAGTTGTTCTGAAGTTGTATGACTTGTTCTTTTCTTGTATGACTTGTTCTTTTGATGTATGGCTTGCTATTTTGTTGTTTGACTGATACTTTTATTGTATGAAACATCATTCTTTACGTTTGATAGCATAAGTTATTAATCGTTTGCGTTTGTCGACATGCTGTTTACAACATGTTCCCTCACTATGCTTTTATAGAGAAATGAACGGCATCTTTAGAGATGTAAACTTTACTACTATGCACAATCAACTTAATGGTAAACATTGTCCGCTTATTGTTTTACTGTTTGTGACTTTACATAGATGTTATACACAAGCTTTTGTGTGTTTGTGTTATATCTTATTCACATACTTTAATTGCGTTTGTTTTCAATGTTAATCACATACGTGGCGTGTTTGTTTTCAATGTTTACCATAAAATTTGGTATTAACAACAATATTAATCATAAACTTTAATGTCTTTGTTTTTTTAAATGTTAATCAAGACTTTATTGTGCTGGTTTGTTTTTATTTTAATCAGAGACGTTGATGTGTGTGTTAATCATAGACATTGATGTGTATATTAATCACAAACTTTGATGTGGATGTTAATCACAGACTTTTGATAGTATATTAATCAGTGACTTTGATGTTTATGTTAATCAAAGACTTTGGTGTGTGTGTGTGTGTAAATCACACAATTTGATGTATATAATAATCAAGTCTTTGACGTGTATGTTAATCAAAGACTTTAACGTGTTTGTATTCAAAACCACAGCAGTACCTTCTGATCGATGGTAATCACACAATTTGATGTATATGTTAATTAAGACTTTGAAGTGTATGTTAATCACAGATTTTGATGTGTATGTTAATCACAAACTTTGACATGTATGTTAATCATAGACTTTGATATTATATTAATCACATACTTTTATGTTTACGTTAATTACACACTTTGGTGTGTATGTTAATCACATACTTCGATATGTATTTTAATGAAACTCTTTGTTGGGTATGTTAATGACACACTTTGATGATTATGTTAATCATACACTTTGATGGTTATGTTAATCTCTCATATTTTAATATGTATGTTAATCACACACTTTGATGTTTATGTTAATCATACACTTTGATGGTTATGTTAATCACACACTTTGATGATTATATTAATTACAGACTTTGATGTGTATGTTAACTACAGACACTTTCGTGTTTGTTTTCGAACCCACAGCTTTACCTACTGGTCGACGGCATGTGTATTTACAGAGGCACCACCGGGGCACTTCTGCCTTACTTCGAGAAACAAGGGTTAAAGTGTCCGAACTACCACAACCCGGCGGACTATGGTGAGTGCTCTGTTCTCATTACCACACACTATCTTGCTAGGGTAACCCGATCAACAAATTCAGGCAGGAAGATGGATGTGTCGGCAGAAAGAAGCAGATATCTCAGCTCTGCGGCAAACGGCCACGGGGATAATAATGTCAAACAAACAAGACTTGGTTGGCGATGGCGTTTTATATGAGATAAGATAGCTAGTTTCATGCCGAGCTTCCTTAGATGCCTCTTACGGCACGCATGGTGGGTTACAGCGAAGCTTAATTATGGACCATGGTAACACAGACGTCAACTAAGAGAGGACATATAATAAAACAGAGAACGGGTTAGCAGAGTTATTTCCACACATCATTGGCTTTTTAGTGAAAAATTATTAACATAAAATTATATACACATCATTGGCTATCTAGTGCAAAATTATTAGCATAACATTACATTAAAAAAAATTGCTTAAAAGTCGACAGGGTCGACTTCATTGCACCGGGTATTATCCCATATGGTTCAGTCTCTTTCCGCAGCACGGAAAGCGTCGCACAAAGCACGAACTCCGTAGCCTTTAGCGACAACCCACAGGAGTCTCCGAAACATTTAACTCGTAAACCGAAGGACGCGGCCGAGAATCGAACCCACAACCTTCAGAGCACGAGTCAACCGGCTTGACCACTTCGCCACAGAGACTCCCATAACATTACCTAAACATATCCCATAACATATCCTATAACATTACATAAACATCATTGGTTATTTAGTACAAAATCATTAACATAACATTACACATCTTTGGCTATTTAGTACAAAGTCATTAACATAACATTATATACACATCATTGGCTTTTTGTCTTTTGTTGCAAATCCTATTTACAGGACATCGCTGTCAACACCAGCACTACTGTTGTTCATGTCTCGGCAAGTTTACGTTCAGTAGTTTGCCACTGCTTTCTGAACGCCCGGCTCCCATAGCATCACGTTAAAACCCTGCGCGACACGGTCTGCTGCCAAATCAGTAGCAGCTATGTATCGAACACATGTATGCTGAATCACGAACCGCGTCCGTAACGCCTTTACCACGGACACCGGCACATCATTGGCTATTTAGTGCAAAATTAGTAACATAACATAACATACACATCATTGGCCATTTCGTGCAAAATTTTTAGCATAACATTGCATATACATTATTGGCTATGTGGTGCAAAATTATTAACATATCATTACATGCACATAATCGGATATTTCGTCAAAATTATTACCATTACATACACATGATATGATATTTCGTCAAAACTATTAACATTACATTCACATGATCGTGTATTTTGTTGAAACTATTAACATAACATTACTTACACATCATGGGCTATTTTGTACGAATTCAAGAAACAAATGAAGATCGTAAACTGATTAGAGACATTAGACGTAGACAGTCACAATTTTTTTTGGGCATGTTATGAGAAGAAATGAATTGGAGAACTTTGTGACAACTGGCAAGATCGAAGGGAACAGACCAAGAGGAAGACCGAGAAGTAAATACCTGGATGGCTTGGCCACATGGCATGGTCGAGACAAGAACACGGAACTGATCCATGACTATGGCGATCGAGTGAGATGGCAAAACATGAACACCCACGCTTATCGGCATGGCACATGATGGATGGAGCAAATCCATTACGTGGAAATTCCGAATGGATAGCTCATTGTGTGGGCGTCATCAAAGGTGGAAAAAGTGTCTCTGTGGCACGAAATGGCGTACTGCTTGGGTAGCAAATCCATTACATGAAAAGTCCGAATCAAAAGCTCATTGTGCAGATATCATCTGGAGACTGCATTCTCCTGGTTTCCGGAGGCACAGCCTGTGGTGAACGGAGGGTCCAATATAAGTGAAGCTAAGCAACCATGTGCAGGACGTCAAGAATTCACGGTTGAGCCCAGTACCAGAGCGCTATTTTCGGCTCTACAATTATCTAAGCACCCTTCGATGGCGGGGAATGCCCATGGTCTGCCCTGCCTTCCATTGAGGGCTGACCGGGTTGTGTTCAGCTGTTCTATAACAGCACAACAGTGAGAGTGATATGAAACACCCTGGAAGGTAACCCGAAGAATTAGGATGTGTCGGCCGAAAGGTGCAAATATCGCTGCTGCTGTAAACAGGCACAACGCATTTTACTTCTAATATACCATTCCGGCCGAACGCAGAAGAATAAGAACTATAACCACAACAGCTACTATTGACACAGCATGAACTACTGACACAACATAAACTAGTGACACAACAGGAATTACTGACTCAACAAGAACTATTGACACAACAAGAACTACTGACACAGCGTGAACTATTGACACAACATGAACTACTGACACAACATGACCTATTTACACAATATGAACTACTGACACAACATGAACTACTGACACAACATGACCTATTTACACAATATGAACTACTGACACAACATGAACTACTGACACAACATGAACTATTGACACAACATGAACAACTGACACGACATGAACTGCTGACACGACATGAACTACTGACATAGAAAGAACTACTGACACAACATGAACTACTGACACAAGAACCAAATGACTAAGACTCTAAGTATCTCCCCAGTGATCGAAGTGGCGGCAGGAGAATACGGACACGACAAAATCCAGCACTTGATCCAGGCACTAAACTGGGGCGAGAGTGAACCTTCCCAGGTGAGTCTGTAGGGCCAGGGCTAGGCCATAGTTCACTTCCTTGTCTTGTGTCACGCAATCTTCCCCGTGATATCGTAAATTTCACTTCCTTGTCTTGTGTCACGCAGTCTTCCCCGTGATATCGTACATTTCACTTCCTTGTCTTGTGTCACGCAATCTTCCCCGTGATATCGTAAATTTCACTTCCTTGTCTTGTGTCACGCAATCTTCCCCGTGATATCGTAAATTTCACTTCCTTGTCTTGTGTCACGCAATCTTCCCCGTGATATCGTACATTTCACTTCCTTGTCTTGTGTCACGCAATCTTCCCCGTGATATCGTAAATTTCACTTCCTTGTCTTGTGTCGCAATCTTCCCCGTGATATCGTAAATTGTGATTATTTGTCTTGATTTTCCATGTGCTGCGGCAAAAGAGTTATGAACGCTATTCACAATCCCGCATATCACGGCCTAAAGACAGTTTTCATACAATGATATTACCATGGTAAACAATTGTTATTACTGTGCGATCATGTGTATATTTCAGCTTGGAAGATGTATCTGATTATTTTACCCTATGTTGTGTGACTTTTGCAGTCTGTTCCTGACGAGATGCAGCGAAATATGCCAGGCAATAAATCGTACATTATATGGTTTGTGTCTTCGTTACTCAAATGATATTAGTGCCGGTGGTTCGAAAAGCAATGTCAAACTACCAAACGTAATCTTGCCAAGATATCACACACAGCCGAAAATGCTGGGGGTTGACTGCGACGTCCTGTGACGGACAGGCAACAAACTATCGCCTTAGAAAATTATCCTGCAGCTGAAGTGAGGGACATGTATTTTATGTTTAGTTTGAAACGCTAATAAAGTCTGACATAGTACGTGAATGACAAAGTGATTTGGAAAGACCAAAGTCACAGCAGTGACTGTAGGGAAGATTTCTCCTCCCCCTTTCAAACACCATGAATCAACGGAGTTCGCAATATCGCTGATGGAGCTTAATACTATTGATATCACTTTCAACTAATATCCTCCTATAATTTGGAAATACTAATACTAATAATATCCTATTGCATTGCAATGAACGAACGAACAAACTTTATTTTCAAAGGGTCACAAATTGGGCACGGCGGCCCGTCTTACATTGGGCCCTTCCAGTCACTTGTCTTTCGTTCATCAATTGTGCATGTTACATTCATATAGAGGAGCGGTTGGACGAGCGGCTAGGATGCCGGATTCTCCTTCGGGAGAACTGAGTTCGAATCCTCGGTAAGGGTGGAATTTTTATCTGTCGGGGGTAAAAAGAAAACTCTAACCTGCACAGTTCGCCGCGACTGCACTAGCCAGGCGGCCTTTATTCCTCAGGTTCAAGACTCCCCGCCATACACCGCAAAGTACTATATTAGCAGTAAATGACAGTTTTTGACATTCATATAGGAAAAAAAAACCACATTGTCATATTAATTTTGTAAACATAAACAATGCATATTACCATGTTATGAGACAGGCAGACACACATACACACGCACATTCATAAATACACACGCACACATACATACCTGCATACATACTTACATCATGTGTACAAACTCTCATAGTTATGTACACAATAACATACAAGTACACACTCCCTCGCATACATTGCATGCATGCACACATACCCACACAAACATATACACATACATACATGAACATACACTCACCCACACACACATACATACACACGCACATACACACATATACACACATATATACACGCGTATTCACACACATACATACACACCCATACACATACACACTTACAAACCCATACACATACACACTTACACACATGTATACACACATATACACACACGCACACATGCACACACAAACACCAAATTTACACACACATACACAAAGCGATACACACCCATATACACCCATATACAACCATATACACATACATAAAGACGCATACACATACTCACACATGCACACACATACATACACAAACACACACACATATACACCCATACACACATATACACACATGCACATAGCACACATGCACATTAATATACATATACACAAGCAAACACTTACACGCACATACACATATACACACGCATACACACATACAACCATAAACAAATATTAACACACCCACATAGACACACATACACACATATACACACACACACACATATATATATATACACAAGAACGTACACACACGCCCACATACACACACCTACACACATACACACCAATACACACATATGCACACATACACACATACACACATACACACATGTATACACACACAAATAAACATACACGCATACTCACATGCTTACACATACACACACATACATAGACAAGCACACACACAAGCACACACACAAACATACACACATATGCAGACATACACACATGAATACACACACATACATGCAAACACACACAGACAAACACATACATACATACACATATGTACACACACACACAAACACACACAAATACACACATACACACCCATGCACAGACATACACGCACATTCAAGATATCGATATACTTTCAGATATGCAGTGTATATGTATGTATATATGTATGTGTATAATGTAGCAGGTTTGTGGGGTGCGCATGACAGTTAACAATGTCTGTGTTTCACACACATCTTTCCTCATCCCCCTCCCCCCTTTCACATTTTCACACACATCTTTCCTCTTCTATCCTGGGATATAGAGGTATCTTGCAGTCTTTCCTCTTGTACTCTAGGGTGTAAAGGTACCTTACAGTCTCGTTTAGTCTGTCTTATTCTACCCTAGGTTGTAGAGTGTGGGAGTTAGTGTGTATTAGTTTGAGGGAATGAATATGTGTATACGTGCGTTGTTTCATGTATGATTGAATCTTATGGGTGAGAGAGAGAGAGAGAGAGAGAGAGAGAGAGAGAGAGAGAGAGAGAGAGAGAGAGAGAGAGTGACAATGAGAGAGATAGAGAGATAGTGACAATAAGAGTGAGAGAGAAATCAACTTTAAATCAAATCAAATCAACTTTATTTAGAGAGTGACAATGAGAGAGAGAGAGAGAGAGAGAGAGAGAGAGAGAGAGTGTCACAATGCGAGAGAGAGAGAGAGAGAGAGAGAGAGAGAGAGAGAGAGAGAGAGAGAGAGAGAATATGAATGAGTGAATGATTAAGTAAAGTAAATTAATGTATTAATGTACGAGGGCGAGTCAATAAGTAAGTCACACAATTCTGTGGGATGGCAGGTAAATGTAGTTGGTGTTTTCTACAGGTGTCATTAGATGACAGCAACATGGAACTTTATATTCCCATTCGTCAGGTGGCGCTAGGTATCTCATGCGCATGGACAGCGCATAAACAAAATGGCGACTGTACTTACGGAGTGTACAATCAAAGATCAACGTGCTGTTGTGCGTTTTTTGTGGGCAAAAGGACTGCCTCCAAAGGACACTCATAAGGAAACGATTACTGTTTATGCTATCAAATAAAAAAAAAAAAAAAAAAAAAAAAAGCGTAAAGCGGTGCATAGCGAGGTAGAAAAGTTTTCTCATGCACCCTCTAAAATTGTTGATGAAATCATAGCTGGTCGTCCTGTTGAGATTGCAACAGAAGCATCCATGCAGCGGGTGGAGGAGATGATTAGAGGTGACAGGCGAGTAACGATAGACTCTGTAGTATCTGCAATAGCTTGCTCACATGGTTCAGCATACAGCATTATGCATGATCGATTGAAATTGAAGAAAGTGTGCTCAAGGTGGGTCCCAGACAATTGAAGGAGGAACACACAATGAACCGATTTGGCCTGTCCTTGCATCATCTCTGTCGATACGAAGATGAAGGAGAAGACATGCTGAACAGCATTGTTACTGGGGACGAATCATGGGTGCATCACTACCAGTCCGAATCAAAGCGTGCTTCAATGCAATGGAAACATCCTTCTTCGCCCTGTGTCCAAAAATTCAAGGTTATGCCATCAGCAGGGAAGGTTATGCTGACAGTGTTCTGGGATTGTCAAGGAGTGTTTTTAATCAATTTCAAGAAGAAAACTGACAATGTGAATTCTGAATCGTACTGTGAAGTTCTATCGATGCTTCATGATGCAATTCGAACAAAACATCCAGGACTGCTGACTAGAGGAGTGTTGCGTCTTCATAACAATGCCAGACCACATACGGCTCGATTAACTCAGGAGAAAATTAACCAACTAAGGTGAGAAGTTCTGGAACATCCACCTTACAGCCCCGAATTAGCCCCTAGCGATTTTCACCTTTTTGGTCCACTGAAAACCCACCTTGGCGGGAGACATTTCGCGAATGACGCCGAAGTTGAATGCGGAGTGAAAACGTGATTTAGAAAACAGAGCACGTAGGTCTATGCAGCCGGTTTGGGAGAACTGATAAAATGATGGGATAATTGCATCAATGTTTGTGGAAATTATGTTGAGAAGTACAGGGACAATTTATGTATAACATGAACTGATTTCAAGTTGTTTTCATATTTGGTTATTTATTTACTGCCATTTGTGACTTACTTATTGACTTCTCCTCGTAGTTATAAAACATGATAAACCTCTTTAAAAAATATTTTTAAAACCCACCCGTCACTCGCAGCGTTATCTGGTCAATCTGTCCCTCGCCAACAGAAAGCAATGGCTATCCCCTGGACACTTTACCTCCCAACAGACTTCATGGTGCCCATCTTAAGTTGAGTTCAACTAGGAGACCAAACCAAATTCAACAATTCGCGTTCACGGGGATTCAAACCCACGATGAACGAACGAATGAACAACCTTTATTTTCAAAGGGTTAAGAATTGGGCACGCAGGCCCGTCTGACATTCTGCCCTTCTTATATCTTATCTCTCATACATTCTTTCATTCAACATCTCTTATGCAGCTAATAGTAGACAACAGCAGAACAATCTGAATTATAACGCATGGAAATGAGTAAATACAACATGACTAACTAAATTAATTGTAACATGGCCATTATAAATACTTAAGCGATACCTTACACTTTCTTTCCACCTCTACATTTTTTAATTAAAAGCAACTTACAGCCGTGTTTAATCTTTCTTCTTCTACCCTTTTGAATAGAGGAACTTACAGCCTTGTTTAGTCTTTCCTCTTCTACACTTTTATATAGAGATACCTTACAGCCTTGTTTAGTCTTTCTTCTTCTACACTTTTATATCATCATCATCATCATCATCATCATCATCATCATCATCATCATCATCATCATCATCATCATCATCATCATCATCTTCATCATCATCAAGTGCCGTGCCGGCTGACGTAGGCGTTTATGGCCCTCCATAGATCTCGGTCTTTGGTTTTCTGGATCAACTCTGCTGCTGATATTCCTCTATGCCACCGTCTCAATCCATCCAGCGTCATTTCTTTTGGTCTGCCTCTGCCTCTCTTCCCCTCGATCTTTCCAGTTGTTACGATGTTCTCCAATGCCTCTCTTCTCATCACGTGACCGAAGAAAGATGTTTGTCTCTGTCTTATTGTTGTATATAATGTTCTAGTTTCATTAGCCTGTTTCAGGCAGTCGTCGTTAGTTACTTTGGCAGTCCAAGGAATTCGCAACATTCGTCTCAGGAACCACATCTCTGTTGCAATATGTCATATATTTTTGAAGGGAGTGGGAAATCACTGTGGTGCATGCCCCATTTCTAATCAAAGAAGTTGGGCCCCATCTTCTTCTGTCTTCAATAACCCCAGCTTTTAACTGCCCTATTCTACTCCTAATCTCTGTTGTACATCTTCCATCTGATGTTATAAATGCCCCTAGGTATCTAAAATTATCCACTTGGTTAAGGATTTTCCCTTCTATTTCTATGTCACATTTTGGTGTCACCATTTTCTTTGATATTACCATTGTTACTGTTTTCTTGATATTCAAGGAGAGTCCTTTCCTTGCACTCTCTGTTACTACAACGTCTAATAATTGTTGTGGGTCTGTTGAATTATCCGCCACCAATACTGTGTCATCTGCATAGCGTATATTATTTATATTATAACCTCCAACTAGTATTCCTGACATCTCTTTGATCTCTCTCATTATTACTTCGCTATACAGGGAGAAAAGATCTGGTGACAAGACACACCCTTTTCGTACTCCTAGCTTTATCTGTTCGTAACTACCCTCTTTATTTCCCATTTTAATTGCTGCTACTTGGTCCCAGTAAATATTCTTTATTATTCTTAAATCTTTTCCATCAATGTTGATATCTTCCAACATTTTAATCAGTTCATCATGTTTTACTTTATCAAATGCCTTAGTATAATCTATGAAGCACAAATATATGTCTTTCTGTTTCTCTATTGACTTTTCTATTAGTGTCCGTAATGTATAAATTGCATTGTTTGTGCCCTTTCCTTCCACAAATCCATACTGTTCTTCACTAATTTCCATTTTTATTTTCTTTTTGGTTTTTCTCATTATGATTCTGAGTAGAAGCTTAGTGATATGGTTTATAAGGTTAACTGTACGAAAATCTTCACAATCAATTGCTCCTGGTCTTTTTGGTATAGCTATAAATACAGATTTCAGCATATCATTGGGTAAATATCCACTGCTGTAAATATCATTTAACATTATGGTTAATATAAAAAAATTGTGTTGCGTATCCCTTACGGGACGTTGCAGTCAACACCAGCATTTTCAGCTGCTGTTGATGTACTAGGCAAGTGTTACGTTCAGTAGTTTGCCATTGCTTTCTGAACGACCAGCCTCTATACCTTTTCCGAAAAAACCAGCACCGCCGTGTTTCGAACCCGGGTATACGGGCTCACAAACCGCGTTCGCAAGCCCTTCAGCCACAGAGACCGGTATATATCTACTCCAAATTCTCCCAATACTTCTAATTCTTCTATTGTGATTTCATCTGGCCCAGCTGTTTTTCCTTTCTTCATACGTTTCATAGCGTCAGCGACTTCTTCTTTCAGAATAGGTGGACCTTCTAAGTTACTATCTTCTGTTAATTCTTCCCTTTCTCCATCATATAATTCTCTTATATACTCATTCCACCTCCTCATTATAGCACCTTCCTCTAATAATATCTTTCCTGTTTTTGATTTCAAACACCCTGTATTTATTCTTATTTTTCTTCCTGTAAGCTCAGTGATTTGTCTGTGCATATTTTTTTGTATCTTTAATGGAATTTAATTCAATTTTTTTGCATTGCTCGTTTAACCAACTTTCTTTAGCCTTCCCACATTTATCTTTTACTTCTTTATTTATCTTAGCGTATTCTTGTTTGTCATTTTTACTCTGTTTTCTTTTGTCCATCAGTTTTAAGATTTATTCATTCATCCATTTTTTCTTAGCTATTTTGCCTCTCTCCGGTAATACTTCTTTGCTAGATTGATGAATGGAGTCCCTTAACATTTCCCATTGTTCATTTATACTCTGTATTTTAGTTATTGCATTGTACCTATTTTTCACAGTCACTCTGTATTGTTCTTGAATTTCTTTATCTATTTTCAGAACCTCTTTATCATGTTCTTAACCATTTTTTCCCTCTCTTTAATCTTACTTTTATTTGTCCCCATAGTGGTACATGATCACGATTACAGTCAACACCGGGCATTGTCTTTACATTAATTAAAGCATTTCTAAATCTTTTATTAATTAGTGTGTAGTCAATTTGGTTGCGTATTTTCTTATCAGGGCTTTTCCATGTGTACAGTCGTCTTTTATGGTGTTTAAACCATGTGTTTCCAATTATCATATCATTGATATTTGCCCATTCTATTAGCTTTTCCCCTCTTTAATTTTTTGTACCTAAACCATAATTTCCCACTACATCCTCCATTTTTCCCTTTCCTACTTTTGCATTAAAATCACCAAGTATTATTTTTATTTATTGTGATCCAATTTGAGGCATCACCATTTCTATTTCGTCGTAAAAGTGTTGCATTTCTTCATCACTACTGCTTGTTGTTGGTGCATATACTTGTATAATATTTATATCTATAGGTTTGCCTCTGATTTTTACCATAATAACTCTATCTGAAATACACTAGTATCAATTAACTGACTTGGCTGTTTTTTCGTCTAATATTATTCCTACACCTTTTTAATGTGTATCCCCTCCAGAATAAATTATTGTGTGATTGTCAGCTATAATTTTGCCCGATCCCTTCCATCTCATCTCACTAACGCCTAGTATATTCATGTTCATGCTATCCATCTCTCTTAGAACATTGGTCAACTTTCCTAGCTCATTTAATGTCCTAACATTCCATGTTCCTACTCTAAATTTATTTATTTTAGTTATGATTTTGCCATCAGTAGCTGGATGACGGTCTGGTGTCACCTGTGGCTCATGACTGTCCCTACCGGACGAGGATGTCCTAAGACAGCCATTAACGTCGTTCACTAACTCTGATATATGTTTTGCCATGAAGTCTTGGGAAGATAATGTGGTGGTTTCCCCTTGCCTTCCACATCCACATGGTGGTCTTTCTACCTCTGCCTTTGACAGCCATTTCTAACTGTAAGTACAAGTGAATGCCCTGGTCTGCTCAGCTGCATAGTTGTCCACTTATTCCGGTGGATACTCGGTCCCCAGAGCTGTGTTAGCCACACCGTAGTGTGTTTCCATCCTCTACCACGGGGAGGTGCAGTTGGGATTTTCCCTTCATAAAGTTATGGTCTATGACCAAAACTCCCCAGTACTTTTAGAGGACTTACCTTACAACCTTGTTTAGTCTGTCTTCTTCTACACTTTATTTTATAGAAGCAACTTACAGTTGTCTTTAAACTTTCTTCTTCTACCCTTTTGAATAGAGTAACTTACAGCCTTGTTTAGTCTTTCTTCTTCTACTCTTTTATATAGAGATACCTTACAGCCTTGTTTAGTCTTTCTTCTTCTACTCTTTTATATAGAGATACCTTACAGCCTTGTTTAGTCTTTCTTCTTCTACTCTTTTATATAGAGATACCTTACAGCCTTGTTTAGTCTTTCTTCTTCTACTCTTTTATATAGAGATACCTTACAGCCTTGTTTAGTCTTTCTTCTTCTACTCTTTTATATCGAGATACCTTACAGCCTTGTTTAGTCTTTCTTCTTCTACTCTTTTATATAGATGTACCTTACAGCCTTGTTTAGTCTTTCTTCTTCTACTCTTTTATATAGATGTACCTTACAGCCTTGTTTAGTCTTTCTTCTTCTACTCTTTTATATAGATGTACCTTACAGCCTTGTTTAGTCTTTCTTCTTCTACTCTTTTATATAGAGATACCTTACAGCCTTGTTTAGTCTTTCTTCTTCTACTCTTTTATATAGAGATACCTTACAGCCTTGTTTAGTCTTTCTTCTTCTACTCTTTTATATAGATGTACCTTACAGCCTTGTTTAGTCTTTCTTCTTCTACTCTTTTATATAGATGTACCTTACAGCCTTGTTTAGTCTTTCTTATTCTACTCTTTTATATAGAGATACCTTACAGCCTTGTTTAGTCTTTCTTCTTCTACACTTTTATATAGAGATACCTTACAGCCTTGTTTAGTCTTTCTTCTTCTACTCTTTTATATAGAGATACCTTACAGCCTTGTTTAGTCTGTCTTCTTCTACACTTTTGTAACATTCCATACATAATACGGGAAACAAGCAGACGTTTAACCGTTGCATTCCCTATAGCCTGGCGACAGTGTGCCTATTCTTTGCATCCCTTCCAGGCCTCAGTAACAGCAACGTCATTATTGCACTTATTAAGTTTTAGATGGCCTACAAGGTTGTAATGTCACTTTTTTTGCAGAAGTTACAGATACTGAATTGTTTTTATGTCAATTTTTCCAGGACGAGTTCGTAAATCACCGACAAGCCAATGGCTCTCACACAGCTCCTGCTCAGTCCTGCCAGAAGAATTTGTTGTCCGGTGTGTGCGTCACACAGTCCAGTAGAGTGGCTGTCCAGAACTCTGGGGACAACCCAGAGGTGGATAACTTCAACCACTGCATCAACAACAACAGCAGCAATAACAATAGCAGCAATAACAACAACAACAGTGGCAGCGGGAATGTGGAGCAGTCTGTGGCGTGGGCGAATAGAGCATGTTGCTTCCCAGATTGTGGACGTCAGAGGGTATCATATTCATATACACGTTGATTCATAATACACTTTCTTTCCACTTCTACTCTTTTCTAAAGGCAACTTTGTCTTGTTTAATCTTTCCTATTCTACTCTAGGATGTGGATGTGCCTTACAGTCTTGTTTAGTCTTTCCTCTTCTAACCTAAGATGTAGAGGTTCCTTATAGTCTTGTTTAGTCTTTCCCCCTCTATCCTGGGATGTAGAGGTACCTTACAGCCTTGTTTAGTCTTTCCCCCTCTATCCAGGGATGTAGAGGTACCTTACAGCCTTGTTTAGTCTTTCCCCCTCTATCCTGGGATGTAGAGGTACCTTACAGCCTTGTTTAGTCTTTCCCCCTCTATCCAGGGATGTAGAGGTACCTTACAGCCTTGTTTAGTCTTTCCCCCTCTATCCAGGGATGTAGAGGTACCTTACAGTCTTGTTTAGTCTTTCCCCTTCTACCCTGGGATGTAGAAGTACCTTACAACCTTGTTTAGTATTTCCCCTTCTACCCTGGGATGTAGAAATACCTTAGTCTTGTTTAGTCTTTCCCCCTCTATCCTGGGATGTAGAGGTACCTTACAGCCTTGTTTAGTCTTTCCCCCTCTATCCTGGGATGTAGAGGTACCTTACAGCCTTGTTTAGTCTTTCCTCTTCTATCCTGGGATGTAGAGGTACCTTACAGCCTTGTTTAGTTTTTCCTCTTCTACCCTGGGATGTAGAGGTACCTTACAGCCTTGTTTAGTTTTTCCTCTTCTATCCTGGGATGTAGAGGTACCTTACAGCCTTGTTTAGTCTTTCCCCCTCTATCCTGGGATGTAGAGGTACCGTACAGCCTTGTTTAGTCTTTCCCCCTCTATCCTGGGATGTAGAGGTACCTTACAGCCTTGTTTAGTCTTTCCTCTTCTATCCTGGGATGTAGAGGTACCTTACAGCCTTGTTTAGTCTTTCCTCTTCTACACTTTTGTATAGATGTACCTTACAGCTTTGTTTAATAAACGTTCTCTTCTGACGACGGCGTAGATGGTTAGTTCCACACGTAGATGGTTAGTTCCACACGTAGATGGTTAGTTCCACACGCAGGTCAGTTTGGCCTTCGACGTTGACTTCACGTTCAGACAGCAATGGCAAACTACTGAATGTAAACTTGCCTAGGAAATAATAAACAGTCAGTAGGAGTTTGGGGCTGATTGCACATTTCTGCAAGTCGCATTTCATCGAAACAAGAACAATCAAATACACAGGTCCTAGAAACACTGAGAATGAAAAGAGAGTTGATTAAAATAGAGGCAAGAGAAATGTTCCGACCACGGTTAAAACCATTTTGGAGGGCAATATTGAAGGGTTGTATCTACGAAAGACGAAATAAAAAATACCTATAAAGGCTCCAACTATAGCCAGGTCAATAAATCGAAGGTTATAATGGGCCATTCGCCTTAAGAATAGCGAATAGCGAAAAGGTAAAGGCAAGCGAGCAAGAGGTAGACAACGATACAAGTGCGAAGATAACAAAAAGAGATGGAAGAATAGCAGTCTAACAGAATGTACAATCAAGGCGAGAGCAGACAGTGTTGGAGATCCATCGCAACCAAACTTCATTGAGGAGACGACACCTGATTAATTGATTGACAACACAGGATATGCAACCTTTAAAAAATATATTTATTAAAATGTTTTGCCAATATGATATCTGATTATGCATTCAATTCTACTTGTGGTTTCCGACTTCTTTCATGAATTTGACAAGCTGATAGACTGTTGATCACGTGATACATTTAATCATTGCAGCAAATGTTAATCGATATAACACCCCAAAAAAGTCTTTTTACGAGGGCGAGTCAATAGGTAAGTCACACAGTTCTGTGGGATGGCAGGTAAATGTAGTTGGTGTTTTCTACAGGTGTCATTAGGTGACAACAACATTGAACTTTATATGCCGTTCGTCAGGTCGCGCAAGGTGTCTCATGCGGATGCGCAGCGCATAAAAAAAAAATGGCGACTGTACTTACAGAGTGGACAACCAAAGAGCAACGTGCTGTTGTACGTTTTTGTGTGGCCAAAAGGACTGTCTGCAAAGAACATTCATAAGGAAATGCTTCCTGTTTAAGTTGAATCGTACTGTGAAGTTCTATCGATGCTTCATGATGCAATTGGAAGAAAACGTCCAGGACTGCTGACTACAGGAGTGTTGCTTCTTCATGACAATGCCAGACCACATACGGCTCGACAGAGGACGCAGTTCTATGCAGCCGGTTTGTGAGGACTGATAAAGCGATGGGATAATTGTATCAATGGCGGTGGAAATTATATTGAGAAATAAAAGGACAATGTATGTATACAAATAAACTAATTTCAAGTTGTTATCTTATTTAGTTATTTTTCAACAGCTATTTGTGACTTACTTATTGACTTCCCTCGTACACGCATAAGGTCACTGTGCATATGGCGCCAGACCCATATTTGTGTGGACCAAGCGCCATTGGGAGTCTGATGTGGTCGGTATCGTTCCGCCCGCCTCTACTTCACATGACTATTCCAGGAACTCATTTCAGGCTGAGTCGACCAGGTCAGTAGAGCTTCCGGTTTCAAGATGGCGACAGGCGGTCGTGTTGTTTTGTGTTCGTTAACTTTTTCGCGTAGGGGATGGATTTATTCATCTCTTGCGTGTAATTGGTGTGCCTGGATGTAAAACCAGGAGTTTCTACTCAAGATCTGCGCGGGTGCTACGGAGTTCGTGCATCGAGCGAAGCCATCCTTGAGTGAATTTTCAGCAGCGTGTGTGGTTCTCAGCAGTCTGTGTTTACGTTTTTTCAACATGGCGGAACAACGTGTGTTCTCCGAGCGGTCAGCAGTCAACAGGGGTGGCCAAACAAGAACACTACGCAGGAAGCCAAAGAAGATTGATAAACCAACACAGAACAGGCGTCGTTAGCCGCTACACGCTGCGGGATTTGCTGAGGAAGGGATCCGAGCACTTATGGACTGAATGGTTCGATGTGCAACGAGGATGATCTGTCGACTAACTAACTAACTAAACCGCCGTGAAACAGGTCGAACCGACGACAAGCGGAACAGCATGCAATCTTCTAGCGGCTACACCACTAGATAATTGCGTATCCTTCTCAGGACGTCACAGATTGTGAGAATTGTATGGATTTTTTGCCCAGGTCATGCGGGAGTGCAAGGGTAATGAACAGCCTGATAGGCTGGCAGGGAATGCATCTCTGGGTGGTAGATTACCTACGGACAAGGGTCAGTTGGTCGGCCACATATGGGACCAGATGGAGAAAGGGGTGGAAGAGACTGAGGACCCATATGTGGAGAGAACGATATGGCGGGGGATCGTCAGGGCTCTTGTCGTGTCTCAAAACTGAGAGCTCTGGAGAACTTTCAGTCAGATGGCAGTTGGAACTATTAGCAGTACGACACTTTGCTGGCTGTTGAACGAAGGGACGGAGCTCACGTGAGAATGCCCTGAGTGCAGTTATGTCGGTTCTCAACTCAACTCAACTTTACAGGACATTGCAATCAACCCCATCAGTTTGTTTGGCTGATTATGCTTTCTTGTCAAGTTTTACGTTCAGTAGTTTGCCATTGCCTTCTGATGTATGCATAAAGTACCTGTGAGTTCAATCCCTGGTAATGGAACGATGTCTTTCTCAATTACGTTGACTCCAGTCTAGAAATAACTTCATATAATTGGGTTCCGATTTTTCTTCAAGAAAGTATGATGACAAAGGTGAATGAAGACATGCATGCTTCTGGCAGAGTGGCAGTCTTCCATTCAACAATCAAAGATTGAGAGCATCTGTTGGATGTTCCCCCAGGACATGCTGGTGTGGTAGGAAACGAGCAGGGGGACAGATTGGCTGGGTCTGCACTGGTTGGTGTTGTATTGGGGCATGATAAGGCAGATGTAATTGGGGCCATTTGGAATCGTTCGTATAGTGTAGAAGAACAGATAAAGCATCATGGTCTGGAGAGATGGTGCAGCAAGTAGAGTATCTGGCCGACACTCAGGACTCAGAGGAAATGTCAGACGGAGACATAATCAGACTGCCACTGGTGCCATTAGAATTTGGACTCTTCGCTGGCTGGTGAAGATGAGAACGCAGCACTTATGGGGATTTCCTGTACTGGCTATATCTTGCAGAATGCCAGCCTTTTCTTCCTCTTCTTCTTTATCCACAGGATAGTCTCGGGATTGTATAAATGTCTCTATTTTCTTATACAGTGACTGTGTTGGTCCTTATTCCACTCCCATATATTAACCCTACTAAGAAGACTTGTTTGTCTATATCGACAGCAAATAGCAGTGGCTGAGTTTTGAGTTGATTTTATTTTGTTTTATTCCAGATTCTTTCGCCTGACCAGGAATATCACACATTCAACACCAGTTGCATCACACAGTTTCGCATTTTGTTTGTACGAACTTTCATGAACATAGTCCGTGATTCCGTAAGTCTTAGTGCCTGTATCAACTGTATCACATAGTTTCATGAACATAGTCCGTGATTCCGTAAGTCTTAGTGCCTGTATCAACTGTATCACATAGTTTCATGAACATAGACCGTGATTCCGTAAGTCTTAGTGCCTGTATCAACTGTAACACATAGTTTCATGAACATAGACCGTGATTCCGTAAGTCTTCATGTCTGTGTCAACTGTATCACATAGTTTCATGAACATAGTTGGTGATTCCGTAAGTCTTCATGTCTGTGTCAACTGTATCACATAGTTTCATGAACATAGTCCGTGATTCCGTAAGTCTTAGTATATGTGTCAACTGTATCACATAGTTTCATGAACATAGTTGGTGATTCCGTAAGTCTTCATGTCTGTGTCAACTGTATCACATAGTTTCATGAACATAGACCGTGATTCCGTAAGTCTTAGTGCCTGTATCAACTGTATCACATAGTTTCATGAACATAGTCCGTGATTCCGTAAGTCTTAGTATATGTGTCAACTGTATCACATAGTTTCATGAACATAGTTGGTGATTCCGTAAGTCTTCATGTCTGTGTCAACTGTATCACATAGTTTCATGAACATAGACCGTGATTCCGTAAGTCTTAGTATATGTGTCAACTGTATCACATAGTTTCATGAACATAGTTGGTGATTCCGTAAGTCTTCATGTCTGTGTCAACTGTATCACATAGTTTCATGAACATAGACCGTGATTCCGTAAGTCTTCGTGTTTGTGTCAACTGTATCACATAGTTTCATGAACATAGACCGTGATTAGATATGTCTTCCTGTCTGTGTCAACTGTATCAAATAGTTTCATATTTTATTCACATGAACTTTCATGACCATAATTCGCTTTTCTTTTTGCGTTCGTTCCCTTTTGACTCAAGCATAGCCCATTCTCTGCCGCTACTTCTTAAAGTGAGTGGCCTCGAGGTATGGTGTCCGCCTCGAGTGCTGTAGGTCCAGGGCTCAAGCCCTGGTGAGGGTCGGGATTTTTTCACGTGGACTTCTTGTAACAGATTTTCCCCTGGTCTCTGGGTAGTGAGATCGGACGCCCGTGTGTATTGTTGCGCACGTAAAAAATCCCTTGGCAGTTGGAAATCGAAAAAAAAAATAGTAGCCTAACGGCGGTGCCCGTGCATAATTTCGAGTTAAAAATCTATCCAAAGTATTTCAGGACCCTTACCGGTGCTACGGAGTTCGTGCACTGAGCTGAGATTCTCCGGACTCAGGCTTGAGTTAGGAGTAGAATGGAGCACTTATGGGTTACACCCGTGTGCCGTGATGTTGGTCCGTCGAATAAACTAAACTAAACTAAACTAAACTAAACTAAACTAAACTTCTAGTGCACTGGACTGATATTTGCGTGTGGATTAGCTTTCCCTATTATCAGTGTCCCTCGCCATCAGGAAACCCACTCCGACTTCCGAGGTACATGTCAAGGACGAGAAGTCAACATTTTAGTCTCACTGACCCGTGTAGGTGTTGAACCCGCTACCTCGGCTAGAGCACACCGGGTGTTAAAGAAAGAATGGTCCTCGCCATTCAGCCATGCTGACCTCCACATAGGTGGTGATTCTGTAAGTCTGTGTGCCTATGTACGAGATGTGATCAATACATAATGCCTCGTTATTTTTAATTTCATTCAATACGGAAAAAAAAAAAAAAAAAAAAAAAAAAAACATACAAAATTCACATTGAAATGAAGCTTTAAGTTTGCACTTTAAAAATGTATTTCTCAATGTAGTCTACTTTATTCGTTATGGTTTTTGTCCATCTTCTCACAAAAGCATGTATCTCCGCACAGTAAAAATTCCTAAAAAATTCCTAAACCAATGACGTAAGGCGCGTTTAAGGGTCTCGGTATACTCAACGTGATGTTAGCGAAGATCTTCTTTCAGTGGTCAAAGCAGATGGAAGTCTGAAGGTGCTAAATCGGGGCTGTAAGGGCGAGGTGGTAATAATGTCCAGTCACATTCTGCAATCGAATCAATGGTGTGTTTAGCGGTGTGTGGCTTGGAATTATTGTGTTTTTCTGAAACATAAATTTACACTTTAGTCTTACAGCACTGAAAATTAAAATTCACGCCCCACATGACAACTTTCTCAAAAAAGTTGTTGCGTGTTGTCTTCTTTGATAGTTGTTAAGTGTATCTGCACTAAGATGTCTTCATCATCGTCATCACCGACATCATCATCATCATCATCATCATCATCATCATCATCATCATCATCATCATCATCATCATCATCATCATCACTATAATCATCACTGTCATCATTACTACCATCATCACTATTATCATCATCACTATTATCATCACTTTCATCGTCACTATCATCATCACTATCATCATTACTACCATCATTATTACCATCATCACTATTATCACCATCACTATTATCATAACTTTCATCGTCATTAACATCATCACTATCATCAACAGTATGTGCTGTGCTAGGATCATCACTTGGTCTAGGTTGGAATGCAGGCTGAAAAGAGTGGTTGTTTTTTCTTCCCCTCCCGTAGCAAATGATGAGAGCTGACATGAAACACTTGTCCGACCGCACTCATGTCATTGTAAATGTTCGCTGAGGCGAACAAAGGAATGAACGAACGAGCGAATTGTATGTTCTAAGGGCCACACATTTGACAAATGGGAACACAGACTGAAAAGGAGAAGACATGTACAATTATTCCACTTTATAACATTTAAAGAAAATAACATTTTCGAAAATATCAGTGTATACTGTCATTCAGCAGTAGCCAAGTTCTTGGGAATTCTCGGTACTTCCAGCGGGCTGGACCGTCCAAGAAAACCGTGGTGGCCACTCTATGACCACGAGCAGCATGACGATGGAGGTGATGGCAGTTACACAGGCTTTCATATGGCTGGAATCACAGTACTACAGAAGCCAATGGTGGCCACTCTATGACCACAAGCAGCATGACGATGGAGGTGATGGCAGTTACACAGGCTTTCATATGGCTGGTATCACAGAACTACGCTAACTTGTTCGTCCTGTGTGATTCTATGAGCATGATCCCAAAGGTCAAGATGGGATCTTTACGTAGACAGTGGACTGACTTGCTGCGGAGGTCTGTTGTCCGTAGAGTCACCTTCATCTTCGTTCCGGGACATGCGGGAGTCGAGGGAAATGAACGAGCTGACAAACTTGCTGGCTCTGCATCCTCTGCAGATGGTCAGCTCATGGATCCTGCTAATGTTAGTAACGCCCTTAGAGAGATGTGTAGAGCCGGGGACTTTGTCGCCAGTGAATCGTTGTCCAGAATGAAAGACTAGGGAGTAAGAATCGGCACGGCCAGACATGAGAGACACATCGGGAGAACGAAGGCCCTCGTCATCCAACACATGAATGGCATTATTAGCTGCCGGACGCTGCTGCATATGTTGGGGGAGGGGGGGGGGATTTGAACACTTATGAACTTGTCTGTAGTGCAAGAATGATACTCCAACAAATAACAAATAACCCTTTTATAAAGTGTACTTATTTTACTTTGCCACAATTTCATTTCTAATCCTGACACGGGAAAATAATTGTTTCTATACAGACCCTCACTCGCCTACGCCTGGTGTCCCACCTGGGGGTCGGCATCCTGATTGGCTTGCTATATTTAGGCATTGGTGACGAGGCCAGCAAAGTCTACAACAACGCGGGCTTTCTGTTCTTGAGCATGTTGTTCTTGATGTTCACAGCTCTGATGCCGACTGTTCTTACATGTAAGTACAGGTTCACAGACTTCATGCCAACTGTCCTCACATGTAAGTACATGTTCACAGATGTCAAATGTCCTCACATGTAAGTACATGTTCACAGCACTGATACCGACTGTTCTCACATGTAAGTACAGGTTCACAGCACTGATGCCGACTGTCCTCACATGTAAGTACATGTTCACAGCGCTGATGCCAACTGTCTTCACATGTAAGTACAGGTTCACAGATGTCAAATGTAATCACATGTAAGTACATGTTCACAGATGTCAAATGTCCTCACATGTAAGTACATGTTCACAGATGTCAAATGTCC
Organism: Cepaea hortensis; assembly: GCA_963921405.1. Taxonomy (NCBI): domain Eukaryota; kingdom Metazoa; phylum Mollusca; class Gastropoda; order Stylommatophora; family Helicidae; genus Cepaea; species Cepaea hortensis. The sequence continues at coordinate 516,331,141 of OY992876.1, read as the reverse complement.
TCACATGTAAGTACATGTTCACAGCGCTTATGCCAACTGTTCTTACATGTAAGTACAGATTTCAAATGTCTTCACATGTAAGTACAGGTTCAGAGATGTCAACTATTCTAACATGTAAGTACATGTTCACAGATGAAAACTGTTCTCACATGTAAGCACATGTTCACAGATACCATCTGAACTCACATTTAAGGAGGTTCACAGGTATCAATTGTTCTCATATGTAAGTACATGTTCACAGATTCTAACTGTTTTCGTATGTAAGTACACATGTTAACGGATGTCAGCCTTTCACACTATTGTACACAGATTTACGGATGTGAAATACCTTCACATGTAATTACACAGGTTTACATATATCAGCCATTAACATGTTTAAGCAGAAGTTCATATATGTCAGCCATTCACTAGTGTAAGCGTAGGTTCACAGATGCCAACAGTTTCACTTGAAAGTACAGATTCACATACTTCAACCATTCACTTATGCCAACATATGTTGACAGCTGTCAACCAATCACAATATTCACATACTTCAACCATTCACACATGTTCACAGACTTCAACCATTCACACATATTCATAGACTTCAACCATTTACACATGTTCACAGACTTCATCGATTCACACATGCCACCCTATCTTTCATGTACACACTTGACCTCACGCCAGCGGTTTTCACATTATCTCCCCCAGTCCCTCTGGAAATGGCCGTGTTTGTGCGTGAGCACCTAAACTACTGGTACAGTCTCAAGGCCTACTACATGGCAAAGACCATGGCAGACATGCCTTTCCAGGTGGGTGTAACACATATTGTCCAGAAGCGTGTCACAGATTGTCCTGGTGTGTGTCACAGATTGTCCATGTGTGTGTCAAGGTGTGTGTCACAGATTGTAGGTGCTTGTCACAGATTGTCCAGGTGTGTGTAACAGATTGTCCAGGTGTGTGTCACAGATTGTCCAGGTGGGTGTCACAGATTGTCCAGGTGCGTGTAACAGATTGTCCAGGTGCATGTCACAGATTGTCCAGGTGCATGTCACAGATTGTCCAGGTGCATGTCACAGATTGTCCAGGTGTGTGTCACAGATTGTCCAGGTGGGTGTCACAGATTGTCCAGGTGCATGTCACAGATTGTCCAGGTGCATGTCACAGATTGTCCAGGTGCATGTCACAGATTGTCCAGGTGTGTGTCACAGATTGTCCAGGTGCATGTCACAGATTGTCCAGGTGTGTGTCACAGATTGTCCAGGTGGGTGTCACAGATTGTCCAGGTGCATGTCACAGATTGTCCAGGTGCATGTCACAGATTGTCCAGGTGCATGTCACAGATTGTCCAGGTGTGTGTCACAGATTGTCCAGGTGCGTGTTACAGATTGCCCAGGTGCATGTCACAGATTGTCCAGGTGCATGTCACAGATTGTCCAGGTTGCACCGGATAGAATACCAACACAGTGCACACAGCTTCAGCAGCGAGAAGAATATGAGCACAGCGGACAATCTCCGTAGCACTGGGGAGAATATGAGCACAGCGGACAATCTCCGTAGCACTGAGGAGAATATGAGCACAGCGGACAATCTCCGTAGCACTGGGGAGAATATGAGCACAGCGGACAATCTCCGTAGCACTGAGGAGAATATGAGCACAGCGGACAATCTCCGTAGCACTGGGGAGAATATGAGCACAGCGGACAATCTCCGTAGCACTGAGGAGAATATGAGCACAGCGGACAATCTCCGTAGCACTGGGGAGAATATGAGCACAGCGGACAATCTCCGTAGCACTGAGGAGAATATGAGCACAGCGGACAATCTCCGTAGCACTGAGGAGAATATGAGCACAGCGGACAATCTCCGTAACACTGAGGAGAATATGAGCACAGCGGACAATCTCCGTAGCACTGAGGAGAATATGAGCACAGCGGACAATCTCCGTAGCACTGAGGAGAATATGAGCACAGCGGACAATCTCCATAACACTGAGGAGAATATGAGCACAGCGGACAATCTCCGTAGCACTGAGGAGAATATGAGCACAGCGGACAATCTCCGTAGCACTGAGGAGAATATGAGCACAGCGGACAATCTCCGTAGCACTGAGGAGAATATGAGCACAGCGGACAAACTGCCGTAGCACTGAGGCGAATTATTCTTTATTATTCCCATCAAATGTATTAGGGGTTGAAATCGCTATCTCGGAGTCAGCACACCGGATGTTTATGAACCAGTGTTCTGATCCATTCGGCCACGCTAACATCTTTTCTGTTTATACTTTATTTCTAACTTTAATTCCCGCCAATTATTTCCAGTAACTATTCTTCATTATTACCTCTTGGTCAGTTTAACATGTTTACTTCGTCAGGTGGCTTGTGCAATCTATGAAACACTAATATAGGAGGACCTTCTGTCCTTCAGGTGATCTCTCTGTTAGTGTTCCCAGTGGAATAGATACATTAATATTATCTTCTAACTAATTGATTTATTTTGTTGTTTCGGGATTTAAGGTTTGAAGATTGAGCACAACCCACTACTGGCAACGCTGATCGTATTCCGGTACGAACCTTGGGCCTTGTCCACATAAGATTTGAGCACTAGACTCGAGTTTCACTCTCGTATGAGCTCATTATGCACTACTGAAGAGCTCAAAAGATAGCGAAACTTGATTCTAACTAATTGTCCTAAAATTGTCAATTGCAGTGAGAAAAAGAGTCTTGTATCGCTATATTGAGCCTATACTGTTATATAGATGTGAAATGTTGACAATAGCCAGACAATCCTATAAACATCTAATAGCTGTGGAAAACAAAGATGCCATGGACAGAGAGAAAAATCAATGAACAAGTGTTACAAGAAACAAGTGAATAGACAGTCACAATTCTTTGGACACGTTATGAGAAGAAATAAATTAGAGAATTTGGTGACAACTAGCAAGATCGAGGGGCAGAGAGCAAGAGGAATGCAGAGAAGTAAATACCTGGATGAATTGTCACGTGGTATGGTAAGAACAAGAGAAAAAAGCTGATCCACGAATCTAGTGATGGTGTGAGAAGCCGAGTCGTGATCGCCCACGCTTATCGGTGATGATGATGATGATGATGATGATGATGATGATGATGATGATGATGATGATGATGATGAATTGTCCAGTACTGTTGATTCACTTACCGACGCTCTTGTGGTCTCCAGATCATCTTCTCGCTGGTGTACGGAAGTATCGTCTACTGGATGACCGCCCAGCCCATCGACTTCCAGAGGTTCGTCATGTTTCTGACCTTGTCCACACAAACCTCGCTGGTCTCGCAAAGTCTGGGTCTCTTGATTGGCTCGGCCACCAGCGTACAGGTGAGAGCTGGGGACTCGTCGCTGTCTGCGGGCGTGCCTGTCATTACCTGCATTAGTTTTCTTTCTTTCTTACGTAACCTCCTTCTTGGGAATCATTCTTTCATTCTTTGCTTCGTTCTCTTTTTCTTAGTAATCTTTCTGTCTTCCTTTTTTTCTTTCCTCTTTCTTTACTTTCTTTCATCCTTTCTCTCTTCCTTGGTAAACTTTCTTTCTTTCTTTCTTTCTTTCTTTCTTTCTTTCTTTCTTTCTTTAATCTTTTTGTTGGAAATCATTCTTTTATTCTTTGTTTCGTTCTCTTTTTCTTAGTACTCTTTCTTTCTTCTTTTTTTCCTTCCTCCTTCTTTCCTTTGTTTCATTCTTTCTCTCTTTCTTGGTCATCTTTCTTTCTTTCTTTCTTTCTTTCTTTTTTTTCTTTCTACCATTCTCTCTTTCTTGGTAATCTTTCTTTTTTCCTTTCTTCGGTTATTTATTTCGTTCTCACTTTCTTATTCTGTCTGTCTGTCTATCTGTCTGTCTGTGCTTATTTTGTTTGTGTCCGTACATTATATTTCATTCTTTCTTTCTTTCTTTCTTTCTTTCTTCTAGTCTTCCCACCTGTCCCTGGGTGTGTATAAATGTAAGAATTTAATTGAACTGACCTTTGTCCACTCCCGCAGGTTGCCGTGTTCGTAGGTCCGGTATCAGCCATTCCTGTCCTCCTGTTCAGCGGTTACTTTGTCAACTTCGATACAATACCGGCCTACCTACAGTGGGTGTCTTATATCTCCTACGTCAGGTATGTTGATTTAGCAAGAACACTCTCCTTTCCGTGTTAAGGACTGGTAGGGAACTCACATGCATGTCCATATTGCTGATGTAATTGTGGTAATAATTGTAATGTTTTGCGTATCCTTTTACAGGACTTAGCTGTCAACAGCAGCATCTTTCAGCTGTCTGTTGATCTCTTGGCAAGATTACGCTCAGTAGTTTGCCATTGCTTTCTGAGCGGCCGGCTCAGTATCCGCAAGTCACGAGCGGGGGTCGAACCACCTCAGTTCTCGCTCCGCTGCGAGACTCTGCGTGATAAACGGGATTACAGAGAGAAAGTGTTGTAACCCCACAGCCAGAGAGACCGGCAATAATTGTAATAGTTGTTGTTAATGGCTATGTTGTTGTAGATTTTGTTGTAGATGTTGCTTTATTTTTATGGCTGTTGAATATGTTGGAGTAGAAGTTTTGTAGCTATTGTGATAGATTTTGTTGGTGGTTATTGTTGTAATTGTTTTTGTTTTTATTATAGTTATTGTTGTAGTAGTAGTTATTTTTAATACAGTTTTTCTGTGTGTGGAAATTATTGTTGTTTCTATTATTGTCGTAGTTATTATTGCAGTTATTATTTTATTACAGTTGTTGAAATTTCTTTTGGTGTTATTGTTGTAGTTATGGCTGTTTTTAAAACAGTTGTTGCAGTTTGTATTGCTATTATTGTTGTAGTTATGGTTGTTTGTACTACAGTTGTTGCAGTTACTGTTGTAATCGTTGTTGTTTTTATTATAGTTATTGTAGTTATTTGTATAGTTGTTGTAGATTTTGTAGTTGTAGTTATTGCTATAGTAGATGCTGTTTGTATGATAGTTATTGTTGTAGTTATTGTAATTATTATTGTAGCCATAGTTATAGTTATTATTATTGTAGTTGTCTTTGTTGTTTGTAGTTATTATTATTATTATTATTATTATTATTATTATTATTATTATTATTATTATTATTATTATTAATCATTATGTGTCAGGTCTTATTCAGATATGACTGAGCTACCGTATAACAGTAGACGGTACTACCTGCTTTCTGTTAGCACCGAACGTTGGGCGGCGCTTACCAAACCCGACACCCCATATTGTGCCAACGGCTTCGGGCGGAAGAGCGCAATTGGGAGGGTACAAGCCTCATCCTGGTGCGAGGAAATGCAACCTAAAGACAAAATGTCATGACAGGGCAGACCAGGCCCTAAGCCTTGGTTGGCGGCTGGTCTAGGATCGAAGCTCGACAGGCGGACAGTTAGAGAATTGCATTGCTGATCCGGCAGCTTCTGAAGCTTGTTTTGTTCCAGATGTAGGGGTGTTACCTTTCCTCTAGCGTGAACTAGACAGGCCGAGAGAGGAACCATGCTGCATGGGCAACACATGGTCTCTGAATTCAGCCCAGGCTTTGTGTTATGGAGAGGTATAACTCCAATCTACAAACTATCGTCTGTCAATACGGTAAGGTGCCAGTCATATGGTGCAACTTTTGATGTCCAAACATTCACATATACCTGTGTCCACAACACAACAGATAATATGTAGCATATCAATACCAGCTCAAGACTTCAGTCGACGAAGTTCGTGCTTTGTGCCACGCTTTCGGCTCCGTGGCGAAGGTATAACGCCCGCAATTAGTCATCCCGCATGACGCTTTCAAAACACAACTGCGAGAAATTTGGCAGCAGACCGCCTCGAAGTTGATTTGTATACAATGGTATGAAGGTAAACTTGCCAAGAAATCACAAACAGCTGATGGGTCTGACTGTGACGTCCTGTAAAGGATATGCAAGTAACTTTCTTCGGCAGGCTGTCCTACGGAAAGAGACGAAGCCGTATTTGATAGAACTCGGTGCCATCAAGTCAATTCGTTTGTCTTTTAAAACCTGTTCAATCTGTTAATGATTCTCTCCATCAGGTATGCATTCGAGGGTAGTCTTCAAGCCATCTACGGCCTTGACCGTGGAGATCTACACTGTAACGAGAACGACTGTATCTTTCAGCAAGGCGCAGACGTTCTGGAGAAGCTGGACGTTGAACACGCCAAGTTTTACATCGATTTTATTGCACTTTGCGTATTTTTTGTGATTCTTCGAGTCGCCTGCTATTTGGTTCTTAGATGGAGAGTAAAATCGCAGAGGTGAAATCAAATCTTGCACAGTTTACACAAGCTATTTTTGTTTTAACAAATTCAGTGCCAAGCATAAAGTCGGTTTCAGCAAAACAAAAATGAATGGCGGAAAGTGCAGTGGTATGTCACAGTTATGACCTAAAAGTTGCTACTATGGTTGCAGATATGTTGTATTATATATCAAGTTAACGGAGCTTGCTTAAGGAAAACAACTGTATTGGTATGTTAATTGAGACGGCATTTTGCAATGACAACATTTCGGCAATATATAAGCCCTTGACAGATATAGAAAGTCGCTTAAGACGATTGATCATCCCATGGCAATGAATAAGTTAAGTTATGCGTTCTCAATATCAGACCAGAACGATGTTCATGTAGACTGCAGGAGATAATAATGGTATAATATAGAAATAAGATATGCTTCGGTCCAGAGGGAAACAACAAATCATTATCATTATCATGTGCCATGCCGATAAGCGTGGGAGGTTTGTTTATCCATCTTACACGATCACCAGAGTCGTGGATCAGCTCTGGGTCTTGTCTCAACCATGCCATGTGGTCAAGCCATGCATATATTTACTTCTCTGCCTTTCCTTTTTTTTAAAAAAATTCCCCCCTCAATCCTACCAATTGCCACCAAGTTCTCTTGTCTATTTCTTCTCATAATATGCCCAAAATGTTTGACTGTCTGCGTCTAATTTCTCTAATCAATTTACGGTTTTCATTTGCTTCTTGTAGGACTTGGTCATTGGTTTTTCTGTCTGTCCATGGTATTCTTTATATTTTCCTCAGAAACCACATTTCCACTGCCATTAGATGTTTTTTCAGCTTGTTTGCAAATTGTCCACGCTCCACACGCACACAAAAGTATAGGTCTATGTAGCACGTCAACACCCGTTTTCTTTGTGCAGTTGATATTTTTTGTTATTGTTCAGTATGTTTTCCAGCTGGCAAAAAGCAACCTTCGCCAAAGCGATTCTTGACCAGCAAACACACCCATTTTCTACTATACTCTATAAATTCGCCTGTCTCCTTACTGACCAACAACGGCTTAGCGTCGCTCAGACTTGAGCCTGGCTGGACTTCTCAGGTGCCGTCGAAGACGCCGCGTTGTAGCTAGCGTGTTTAACACTGCTCAGCGTTGAGTATGGCTGCAATTGTCTGGCGTTGGTACAGACGACGCGTTGCAACCTATGGGTGAGAATCTGACGCGCAGTGCAATACTCCACCAATATGTTATGCATTGTCACCTTTGTCATTCTACTTTAGTAACCTCTCTTCATTAATATTTTGCCTGTATTATAGTATTTCATTTTACGTTCTTTGTCAAACACGAATAAATGTTTGTTTCAAACGGTTGCACTACGACACAACATCACTAAATCTGAAGTGCATTATTTCCATAGCTGTCTATTAGTTTATCTATATTGTCGTTGTTGTAATATTTCCCCTAACCTGCCTCTGTTGTAATATTTTCCATATTATGTCTCTGTCTAATTTCCCATTGAACTAGAAACAGAGGCAGAGGCGGCCCAATGGAAATTATGCTGGGTGGACTGAGCCGTTGGTATGGAGAAATATCATCAGCAGAGTTGATCCAGAGCACCAAAGACCGAGATCTGTAGACAGAAACAATGGTGTTAGGCAGACAGTCAGAAACTCTGTCAACAAAAATAAATAACTCCGAAATAAAACAAACTAGCGAATTTAAATACTGTGGGTCAATTTTCACTTCACATGGGGGAATGGACAGAGAAAGCAACACAAGTTGAGCAAAGACATGTCAGTTGCTGAGACAAATAGCGCATAGAAAGCATGATGATGATGATGATGATGATGATGATGATGTTTATGTTACTGTGATGTCGTTGATAAACATTATATTATCTTATACCTGTCATTGTTATTCCAATGTGTTCTAATTTGACTTAGTTCTGTATATGTTTCCCACATCTGATATATTTTTGTGACGTTTGTGTTAATGGGAAGTCTAGTATTTGTGTAGAAGCATAATTGCCAACGCCAGTCGACAAGGCACTCAGTGATGACAATATATTATATTTGTGTTTGTTGTTTCACCGTAGGCTCTTAACGTTAATTATTTGTTTCCATTTTTTCAATATCAAATTAAAAGACACTTTGTGATGTTTCAGGTTTAGGCATAGTCATAAGCTGACAAAATGACTTCCGATCTAATACAACGGTTAGACGGGTGATCCTTTAAGGCCTTAAAGTGTTTTTGCTTCTGGCAGTCGGGTTATGTACGTATTTTTCTCAGTTTTGACTTTTGCACACTTTTCTGTCGCCCAGCTACTGAGATGCGTGCTTGGTGCAAGATTGTGTGCTGTGGAATTCGTTTCCACCTCTCTGAGATAATTTGTATTTTGAATTTCATGTTCAGAAAATGGCGGATGGCGTGTCGCTGAACCAGCAGGTTTTCCTTATTCAATAGTGTGTGTGTGCAAATGTTGGTTTTCTAGTGAATTCCGCTGGCGTCGACGATAAACTTTAATTCTATTGGCAGACAGTTGTGTTGACATTTTGGCAGCGGCCTTGTGATTTCTTGCACAGGAACAGAGCATTATACGGTGACCAGCTACCTTGAAGCTGGATACTAACTAAGTTAACAGAATGTTACAATTTTCACAATTCAAAATAAAACTCACATTAAAAAAAAATGACATTATGACTTTTTATTAACCACGGACAAATTCCACATTTTCATGTATTATAGGAGTTACATTCATTATTTTATAAATTTGAAATTAAATCAAAAATTTCACCAGTAATTAAACAGTATTATTCCAAACTGAACATAACATATTGTTATAAGTTGTTTGTATTTTAATGCTTATATCTCATTACCTAGGGGGATTAATGCATGCGTCCATTATGCGCGTTTCAACACTGATGTCCCTTATTTGGATTTCAGTACTGATGTCCCATCTAGGAGTCGCTGTGCTACTGTCCCATATGCGGATTTCAACACTGATGTCCCACAAGTGGATTTCAGTACTGATGTCCCTTCTAGGAGTCGCTGTGCTACTGTCCCATATGCGGATTTCAACACTGATGTCCCTTAGTGGATTTCAGTAGTGATGTCCCATATAGGAGTCGCTGTGCTACTGTCCCATATATGGAACTCAGTTCCCATGCCAGGATTTTGGAGCATATCATTACACTTCGTTTTGTTTTAGAATTATTATTATTTAGAATGTTCATATCGTTTACACTTTGTTCTCGACGTGTATTCCAGATTGTTCCAGTGTGGCTTCCATATCAACATGAATTCCAGGTTTTCCAGTGTGCCTTAAATATCAATACGAATTCCAAATTTTTCCCGTGAGGCTTCCATATCATGATGTATTCCAGATTTGAACAATTTGACTTGCATATCAAAATGTATTCCATATTGTTCATGTGTGGCTTCTATATCCAAGTGTATTCCCGATTTGTCCAGTGTGACTTCCAGATCAACGTGTATTCCAGACTGTCTCGCCGCTACATCGAAATCATCACCGGGAATACTCATCAATATTTCATACATGTAACATTCATTAAACATCATGTAAGTTAAAGAAGGCTTTCGCACTCATTCAGTAGCAGGGCGACAGAACCACGTACTTCCAGTCCAATATGAGGAAACTACGAATGGAAACGATAGCCACATTGTCGCTTGTCGTCCAGGGAGGAACGTGGAATCAACAAGCACATCTTTAAGATCCTTATACTTGGGAATATTTGCCAGACTTTAGTCTACACTCCTCCGTTCTGTCTTCTATTCACTACTTCTCTCTCTCTCTCTCTCTCATTCCTTCCTAACATACCCTGACAACAGTTTTCTCAAACAATTAAAAAATATTTATTGCTGAAAACTAGGTCCGTTGTATGTATTGAATGTGTATATGTAATTTTTAGTGTCTTCTATTGTGAGTGCAAGATAGGACTCTGAATGTCTATGCTCCGTATCACATCTCTCATCTGCATACGGCCAAGCCACAAGACATCACATATATATGGACAGCTCTCACCCTGGATGCTCCGTTCCGCTTGAGTCTGGACGTAATCCAATATTGAAAGGAAAAACTGTTCACCCTTTGATCACTATAAAATCATGCGATTATGATAAGTTGGAATTCAGCATATTTCCCTTTCTTGGAAGATATTAAAATCCATCACTGATCCACATCACCACTGTCTCTTAATTACTTAACAGTTTTTTCATACATGTAAACAGTTCTTGAATTCTTCAATGTTTCTTTTAGGTGAGTACCCAATTCCAATATATTTAGCCTATGTCGTTCTGCCGTTATAGAATGAAAGTCCTTTCCATGGTTTTCAAAAACCTATTATTTGCCATTCGTTATGTCAGCCCACGATTAGTGAATGGCTATGTTCAAGTTGTTCTAGTGAAGTACTTTCACTGCACAAGTGAAGTTAATTTCTTTAATCTTCTCTGAACCTGTCAGGAGATATATTTAATCAGGTGATATGAGTCTGCTTCAGACTAATTCTTATGTGAGAGCCTTTCTCCAGCCGTACTCAGACGCTTCCGAAAGATACTCTGACATAAGACAGATGAGTTCACTAAAGTCTAAACGATTAGCTAAAAGAAGGACATGGTAAAAGCCAAGCACAAACACCTAGTTCCCTATTCTAGACTATTACGCTAAGGCTAGATTACCTTATATAATCTATGTTAGTCCATGAATTGAAATACACAAGCACATATGCACTAATATCCCATCGCTTTTAAACAATAAGGGACTATATTTCTTTTTAAATAAAGGACACATAGAAATTCTCCGTCCCGTTTGGGAGCACACACTAACTACAAAACCAAGTTTACAACTATTTATACTCAGTTTCCAATTCGCCGTTATTTTTGATCCACAATCAAATTTGCCGTGATTCCCCCATCAAAGGTTTGTGAAGTCACGTATTCGTTCGTTGCCCCTCCGTCTCGTCTTCTCCGCTACTCCCCGTTTTCCCCAACTCTCGTACATCAATCAGTTTTAACGCTTTGATCCACGTCTTCGTGTGTTCCACAACCCGATGTCTCCGCGTCTCCGTTGCTTGTCCGATAAGATCGGCAGTCAATGACCCCTCACACCTGTATCTTTCTTCTATACCATTCGGTCAATAATCTTCACTTTGTCCTCGCTCAAGACTGAAGGCTCGATTGTTATTCTGACTCACGGTCCATAATTTTCCATCCTCATACATTGCAAGTAATATTATATTCCAGTTTATCGGGGAATCACTAAACTCGCAGTATCCCGTGACACACATGCATAAACACACCAGAGACCTTAACCGTTTAAATGCCTATCCTCCATGTTGGGGCTTTGAAAGAATAGCAATGGAAGGCGTGATCCGGCAAGAATGGACAGGGCTCGACCAGCGCGAAGATGAACACTCGAGGGCAAGTCAGGCGGGGAAAATGAATACTGGACACCCGAGGGCAAGTCAGGTGGGGAACTGACAATGGGGTGGGAAACCTTTAGGCGGGAGTGATGACAGCGACATTCTACAAATGACCTGCAACATGATGATGATAATGATGATGATGAGGATGATGATGATGTTAATGATGATGATATTGGGCAATTTTCCGATGGATAAATATGTATACGGGAGAAATATAAAACACGAATTAACACTAGTGCTCATGGTGATTGCGTGAAAGTAATATTATTATTAATATTATTAGAACGAGAATCGCCATGGCAAAAGTAGCCTTTAGCAAGATGAAAAACATACTGACCAATAAATAGATGTCAATTGAAACGAGAAAAAGAGTGTTGAGGTGATACATAGAACCTGTACTTTTGTATGAATGTGAAGCGTGGCCAATGAGCAGACAAGCTGAAAAACATATGATGGCTGCAGAAATGTGGTTTCTGAGGAAAATGCAAAGAATACCATGGGCAGACAGAAAAACCAATGACCAAGTACTTCAAGAAACAAATGAAGATCGTAAACTGATTAGAGATATTAGACGTAGACAGTCACAATATGTTGGGCATGTTATGAGAAGAAATGATCTGAAGAACTTGGTGACAACTGGCAAGATCGAAGGGACGAGATCCAGGGGAAGACCGAGAAGTAAATACCTGGATGGCTTGGCCACGTGGCATGGTCGAGACAAGAACACAGAACTGATCCACGACTCTGGTGATCGAGTGAGATGGCAGAACATGACCGCCCACGATAATCGGCATGCACATGATGGATGTATGGATTGATTGATGGATTATTATTATTATTATTATTATTATTATTATTATTATTATTATTATTATTATTATTATTATTATTAATGTTATTGTTATTGTGCTGGCTCGCTTTGAAAATTGAGTGCTGTCCATACACATGCTACTACTTCACTGATGTTTGCGTGTGGATTAGCTTCCCTGTTACCAGTGTCCCTCGCCATCAGTCGTGCTTACTCCGACTTCTGGGGTACTAATAATTTACGTCCCCAAGTCAAGGATGAAAAGTCAACATTTTAGACCAACTGACCGGTGTAGGGGTTAAACCTGCTACCTTGACATCAGCACACCGGATGTGTAAGAGCGAGCGCCCTCATCCATTAGGGAATGCTGGTCTCATCGTGTATGTAACCAGCATGTGTCATGGACAGCGCAACTAAACCAAAGGATGATTCCTTCTAAAGACTACACCCACACAAAACAGACTAGCTAGAAGCCAGCACTGACAAATTAAAAGCCGGAAGAAACAGACACTCAATTGTTGTCACAGGCATGAAAATTGCGAAATCGAAAAGTCAGCTAACACTGACACAGAGAAAAAGAGCAATTAAGCCCGCAAACTGAACAACCACAATTATACCCAATACTGCTAATCACCACTGCCCAGTGTGAACAGTGGAACAGACAGGAGTCTCAGCAAACCCACACCGCACATGTACACCATAATGCCGCGGCCAGAATGCCAACACAAAAGCTAAAAAGTGTATGAGTGAAGTATGACGTTTCACAACTTGTCGGTCCGATGATGAGGTACAGCAAATGGTGCATGAGTGGTTACACACGCGACCAGATGAGATGTTTTCTACAGGTATCTAAGCACTTTATCGCATATTCACCACACACATTTAAAGTTTTCATTTAAATTTCCACACCCTTCCATCTTGTAATACAGTCGCAGATTCTCTGGTGACGCACATTATAAAAGCCTCAACACTATGCTTGATCTCTTTAGCCAAAATCCACATTTCCACTTCATGCAGTTATGTTGGATGCATTTCAGATGTGATGCCTCGATTTCCCACTCTCCTTGTACAGTTTCAAGGGATACAACTCCTCATGACATAATTGCAATCTTGGGGAACAGGAGACACTTAGTCTCCCCTGCATCTTGGAAGACAACCAAAGCAATCTGCTGCACCAATACATCTCGGTTTAACTATTGCATCAATAGGTCCCTGTTTAACTTCTACAAGAATAGATCCCGGTTTAACGGCTACACCAATAGATCCCGGGTTATCTAGAATCACCAGACCCTCATTAACGGCTGCACCAACAGATCCCGATTTAACTGCTACACAAATAGATCCCAGTTTAACTGCTATAGCTATAGATTCCGGTTTAAAGGATACACCAGTATATTACGGTTTTACTGCTACAAAATGAGATCCCAGTTTAACGATTGCACCAACAGATCCCAGTTTAACGGCTGCACCACCAGATTCCGGTTTAACTGCTACACCGAGGAGAAAATAACAGACGACATTAACAAGGTCAATAGGAACTAAAAGACAACATTACCAAGCTTAGTTGGAACTAACAGACAATATCAACAAGCTGAGGAGGAACTAACAGACAACATCAACAAACTGTGGAGGAACTAACAGACAACATCAACAAGCTGAAGGTGGAACTAACAGACAATATTAATAAGCTGAGGAGGAACTAACAGACAACATCAACAAGCTGAGGAGAAACTAACAGACAATATCAATAAGCTGAGGAGGAATTAACAGACAATATCAACAAGCTGAGGAGGAACTAACAGACAACATCAACAAGCTCAGTAGGAACTAACAGACAACATCAATAAGCTGAGGAGGAACTAACAGACAATATCAACAAGCTGAGTAGGAACTAACAGACAACATCAACAAGCTGAGGAGGAATTAGCAGACAATATCAACAAGCTGAGGAGGAACTAACAGACAACATCAATAAGCTGAGGAGGAATTAACAGACAATATCAACAAGCTGAGGAGGAACTAACAGACAACATCAACAAGCTGAGGAGGAACTAACAGACAACATCAATAAGCTGAGGAGGAGTTAACAGACAATATCAACAAGCTGAGGAGGAACTAACAGACAACATCAACAAACTGTGGAGGAACTAACAGACAACATCAACAAGCTGAAGGTGGAACTAACAGACAACATCAATAAGCTGAGGAGGAACTAACAGACAACATCAACAAGCTGAGGAGGAACTAACAGACAATATCAACTTGCTGAGTAGGAACTAACAGACAACATCAACACGCTCAGTAGGAACTAACAGACAACAACAACACGCTCACTACGAGCTAACAGACAACATCACCACGCTCAGTAGGAACTAACAGACAACATAAACACGCTCAGTAGGAACTAACAGACAACATCAACACGCTCAGTAGGAACTAACAGACAACATTAATAAGCTCAGTAGGAACTAACAGACAACATCAACAAGCTGAGGAGGAACTAACAGACAACATCAACAAAATGTGGAGGAACTAACAGACAACATCAACAAGCTGAAGGTGGAACTAACAGACAACATCAACAAGCTCAGTAGGAACTCACAGACAACATCAACTTGCTGAGTAGGAACTAACAGATAACATCAACACGCTCAGTAGGAACTAACAGACAACAACAACACGCTCAGTAGGAACTAACAGACAACAACAACACGCTCAGTAGGAACTAACAGAGAACATCAACAAGCTGAGGAGGAACTAACAGACAACATCAACAAGCTGAAGAGGGAACTAACAGACAACATCAACAAGCTGAAGGTGGAATTAAAAGACAACATCAACAAGCTCAGTAGGAACTAACAGACAACATCAACACGCTCAGTAGGAACTAACAGACAACATCAACAAGCTGAAGGTGGAACTAACAGACAACATCTACAAGCTGAGGAGGAACTAACAGACAACATCAACAAACTGTGGAGGAACTAACAGACAACATCAACAAGCTGAAGGTGGAACTAACAGACAACATCAATAAGCTGAGGAGGAACTAACAGACAACATCAACAAGCTGAGGAGGAACTAACAGACAATATCAACTTGCTGAGTAGGAACTAACAGACAACATCAACACGCTCAGTAGGAACTAACAGACAACAACAACACGCTCACTACGAGCTAACAGACAACATCACCACGCTCAGTAGGAACTAACAGACAACATAAACACGCTCAGTAGGAACTAACAGACAACATCAACACGCTCAGTAGGAACTAACAGACAACATTAATAAGCTCAGTAGGAACTAACAGACAACATCAACAAGCTGAGGAGGAACTAACAGACAACATCAACAAAATGTGGAAGAACTAACAGACAACATCAACAAGCTGAAGGTGGAACTAACAGACAACATCAACAAGCTCAGTAGGAACTCACAGACAACATCAACTTGCTGAGTAGGAACTAACAGATAACATCAACACGCTCAGTAGGAACTAACAGACAACAACAACACGCTCAGTAGGAACTAACAGACAACAACAACACGCTCAGTAGGAACTAACAGAGAACATCAACAAGCTGAGGAGGAACTAACAGACAACATCAACAAGCTGAAGAGGGAACTAACAGACAACATCAACAAGCTGAAGGTGGAATTAAAAGACAACATCAACAAGCTCAGTAGGAACTAACAGACAACATCAACACGCTCAGTAGGAACTAACAGACAACATCAACAATCTGAAGGTGGAACTAACAGACAACATCTACAAGCTGAGGAGGAACTAACAGACAACATCAACAAACTGTGGAGGAACTAACAGACAACATCAACAAGCTGAAGGTGGAACTAACAGACAACATCAATAAGCTGAGAAGGAACTAACAGACAACATCAACAAGCTGAGGAGGAACTAACAGACAACATCAACTCGCTAAGTAGGAGCTAACAGACAACAACACGCTCAGTAGGAACTAACAGACAACATCAACACGCTCAGTAGGAACTAACAGACAACATCATTAAGCTCAGTAGAAACTAACAGACAGCATCAACAAGCTGAGGAGGAACTAACAGACAACATCAATACGCTCAGTAGGAACTAACAGACAACATCAACTCGCTCAGTAGGAGCTAACAGACAACATCAACACGCTCAGTAGGAACTAACAGACAACATCAATAAGCTCAGTAGGAACTATCAGAGAACATCAACAAGCTGAGGAGGAACTAACAGACAACATCAACAAACTGTGGAGGAACTAACAGACAACATCAACAAGCTGAAGGTGGAACTAACAGACAACATCCACAAGCTCAGTAGGAACTAACAGACAACATCAACACGCTCAGTAGGAACTAACAGACAACATCATTAAGCTCAGTAGGAACTAACAGACAGCATCAACAAGCTGAGGAGGAACTAACAGACAACATCAACACGCTCAGTAGGAACCAACAGACAACATCAACAAGCTGAAGGAGGAACTAACAGAAAACATCAACAAACTGTGGAGGAACTAACAGACAACATCAATAAACTGAAGGTGGAACTAACAGAACACATCAATAAGCTGAGGAGGAACTAACAGACAACATCAACAAGCTGAGGAGGGACTAATAGACAACATCAACAAGCTGAAGGTGGAACAATCAGAAAACATCAACAAGCTGAAGGTGGAACTAACAGACAACATCAACAAGCTCAGTAGGAACTCACAGACAACATCAACTTGCTGAGTAGGAACTAACAGACAACATCAACACGCTCAGTAGGAACTAACAGACAACAACAACACGCTCAGTAGGAACTAACAGACAACAACAACACGCTCAGTAGGAACTAACAAAGAACATCAACAAGCTGAGGAGGAACTAACGGACAACATCAACAAGCTGAAGGTGGAACTAACAGACAACATCAACAAGCTGAGGAGGAAATAACAGACAACAACAACAAACTGAGGAGGAACTAACAGACAACATCAACAAGCTGAAGGTGGAACTAACAGACAACATCAATAAGCTGAGGAGGAACTATAAGACAACATCAACAAGCTGAGGAGGAACTAACAGACAACATCAACAAGCTGAAGGTGGAACTAACAGACAACATCAATAAACTGAGGAGGAACTAACAGACAACATCAACAAGCTGAAGGTGGAACTAACAGACAACATCAACAAACTGAGGAGGAACTAACAGACAACATCAACAAGCTGAAGGTGGAACTAACAGACAACATCAATAAGCTGAGGAGGAACTAACAGACAACATCAATAAGCTGAGGAGGAACTAACAGACAACATCAACAAGCTGAGGAGGAACTAACAGACAACATCAACAAGCTGAAGGTGGAAATAACAGACAACATCAACAAGCTCAGTAGGAACTAACAGACAACATCAACATGCTGAGTAGAAACTAACAGACAACATCAACAAGCTGAAGGAGGAACTAACAGACAACATCAACTCGCTCAGTAGGAGCTAACAGACAACAACACGCTCAGTAGGAACTAACAGACAACATCAACACGCTCAGTAGGAACTAACAGACAACATCATTAAGCTCAGTAGGAACTAACAGACAGCATCAACACGCTGAGGAGGAACTAACAGACAACATCAACACGCTCAGTAGGAACTAACAGACAACATCAACAAGCTGAAGGAGGAACTGACAGACAACATCAACTCGCTCAGTAGGAACTAACAGACAACATCAACACGCTCTGTAGGAACTAACAGACAGCATCAATAAGCTCAGTAGGAACTAACAGAAAACATCAACAAACTGTGGAGGAACTAAGAGACAACATCAACAAGCTGAGGAGAAACTAACAGACAATATCAATAAGCTGAGGAGGAATTAACAGACAATATCAACAAGCTGAGGAGGAACTAACAGACAACATCAACAAGCTCAGTAGGAACTAACAGACAACATCAATAAGCTGAGGAGGAACTAACAGACAATATCAACAAGCTGAGTAGGAACTAACAGACAACATCAACAAGCTGAGGAGGAGTTAACAGACAATATCAACAAGCTGAGGAGGAACTAACAGACAACATCAACAAACTGTGGAGGAACTAACAGACAACATCAACAAGCTGAAGGTGGAACTAACAGACAATATCAATAAGCTGAGGAGGAACTAACAGACAACATCAATAAGCTGAGGAGGAGTTAACAGACAATATCAACAAGCTGAGGAGGAACTAACAGACAACATCAACAAACTGTGGAGGAACTAACAGACAACATCAACAAGCTGAAGGTGGAACTAACAGACAACATCAATAAGCTGAGGAGGAACTAACAGACAACATCAACAAGCTGAGGAGAAACTAACAGACAATATCAATAAGCTGAGGAGGAATTAACAGACAATATCAACAAGCTGAGGAGGAACTAACAGACAACATCAACAAGCTCAGTAGGAACTAACAGACAACATCAATAAGCTGAGGAGGAACTAACAGACAATATCAACAAGCTGAGTAGGAACTAACAGACAACATCAACAAGCTGAGGAGGAATTAGCAGACAATATCAACAAGCTGAGGAGGAACTAACAGACAACATCAATAAGCTGAGGAGGAATTAACAGACAATATCAACAAGCTGAGGAGGAACTAACAGACAACATCAACAAGCTGAGGAGGAACTAACAGACAACATCAATAAGCTGAGGAGGAGTTAACAGACAATATCAACAAGCTGAGGAGGAACTAACAGACAACATCAACAAACTGTGGAGGAACTAACAGACAACATCAACAAGCTGAAGGTGGAACTAACAGACAACATCAATAAGCTGAGGAGGAACTAACAGACAACATCAACAAGCTGAGGAGGAACTAACAGACAATATCAACTTGCTGAGTAGGAACTAACAGACAACATCAACACGCTCAGTAGGAACTAACAGACAACAACAACACGCTCACTACGAGCTAACAGACAACATCACCACGCTCAGTAGGAACTAACAGACAACATAAACACGCTCAGTAGGAACTAACAGACAACACCAACACGCTCAGTAGGAACTAACAGACAACATTAATAAGCTCAGTAGGAACTAACAGACAACATCAACAAGCTGAGGAGGAACTAACAGACAACATCAACAAAATGTGGAGGAACTAACAGACAACATCAACAAGCTGAAGGTGGAACTAACAGACAACATCAACAAGCTCAGTAGGAACTCACAGACAACATCAACTTGCTGAGTAGGAACTAACAGATAAAATCAACACTCTCAGTAGGAACTAACAGACAACAACAACACGCTCAGTAGGAACTAACAGACAACAACAACACGCTCAGTAGGAACTAACAGAGAACATCAACAAGCTGAGGAGGAACTAACAGACAACATCAACAAGCTGAAGAGGGAACTAACAGACAACATCAACAAGCTGAAGGTGGAATTAAAAGACAACATCAACAAGCTCAGTAGGAACTAACAGACAACATCAACACGCTCAGTAGGAACTAACAGACAACATCAACAAGCTGAAGGTGGAACTAACAGACAACATCTACAAGCTGAGGAGGAACTAGCAGACAACATCAACAAACTGTGGAGGAACAAACAGACAACATCAACAAGCTGAAGGTGGAACTAACAGACAACATCAATAAGCTGAGAAGGAACTAACAGACAACATCAACAAGCTGAGGAGGAACTAACAGACAACATCAACTCGCTAAGTAGGAGCTAACAGACAACAACACGCTCAGTAGGAGCTAACAGACAACATCAACACGCTCAGTAGGAACTAACAGACAACATCAATAAGCTCAGTAGGAACTATCAGAGAACATCAACAAGCTGAGGAGGAACTAACAGACAACATCAACAAACTGTGGAGGAACTAACAGACAACATCAACAAGCTGAAGGTGGAACTAACAGACAACATCCACAAGCTCAGTAGGAACTAACAGACAACATCAACACGCTCAGTAGGAACTAACAGACAACATCATTAAGCTCAGTAGGAACTAACAGACAGCATCAACAAGCTGAGGAGGAACTAACAGACAACATCAACACGCTCAGTAGGAACCAACAGACAACATCAACAAGCTGAAGGAGGAACTAACAGAAAACATCAACAAACTGTGGAGGAACTAACAGACAACATCAATAAACTGAAGGTGGAACTAACAGAACACATCAATAAGCTGAGGAGGAACTAACAGACAACATCAACAAGCTGAGGAGGGACTAATAGACAACATCAACAAGCTGAAGGTGGAACAATCAGAAAACATCAACAAGCTGAAGGTGGAACTAACAGACAACATCAACAAGCTCAGTAGGAACTCACAGACAACATCAACTTGCTGAGTAGGAACTAACAGACAACATCAACACGCTCAGTAGGAACTAACAGACAACAACAACACGCTCAGTAGGAACTAACAGACAACAACAACACGCTCAGTAGGAACTAACAAAGAACATCAACAAGCTGAGGAGGAACTAACGGACAACATCAACAAGCTGAAGGTGGAACTAACAGACAACATCAACAAGCTGAGGAGGAAATAACAGACAACAACAACAAACTGAGGAGGAACTAACAGACAACATCAACAAGCTGAAGGTGGAACTAACAGACAACATCAATAAGCTGAGGAGGAACTATAAGACAACATCAACAAGCTGAGGAGGAACTAACAGACAACATCAACAAGCTGAAGGTGGAACTAACAGACAACATCAATAAACTGAGGAGGAACTAACAGACAACATCAACAAGCTGAAGGTGGAACTAACAGACAACATCAACAAACTGAGGAGGAACTAACAGACAACATCAACAAGCTGAAGGTGGAACTAACAGACAACATCAATAAGCTGAGGAGGAACTAACAGACAACATCAATAAGCTGAGGAGGAACTAACAGACAACATCAACAAGCTGAGGAGGAACTAACAGACAACATCAACAAGCTGAAGGTGGAAATAACAGACAACATCAACAAGCTCAGTAGGAACTAACAGACAACATCAACATGCTGAGTAGAAACTAACAGACAACATCAACAAGCTGAAGGAGGAACTAACAGACAACATCAACTCGCTCAGTAGGAGCTAACAGACAACAACACGCTCAGTAGGAACTAACAGACAACATCAACACGCTCAGTAGGAACTAACAGACAACATCATTAAGCTCAGTAGGAACTAACAGACAGCATCAACACGCTGAGGAGGAACTAACAGACAACATCAACACGCTCAGTAGGAACTAACAGACAACATCAACAAGCTGAAGGAGGAACTGACAGACAACATCAACTAGCTCAGTAGGAACTAACAGACAACATCAACACGCTCTGTAGGAACTAACAGACAGCATCAATAAGCTCAGTAGGAACTAACAGAAAACATCAACAAACTGTGGAGGAACTAAGAGACAACATCAACAAGCTGAGGAGAAACTAACAGACAATATCAATAAGCTGAGGAGGAATTAACAGACAATATCAACAAGCTGAGGAGGAACTAACAGACAACATCAACAAGCTCAGTAGGAACTAACAGACAACATCAATAAGCTGAGGAGGAACTAACAGACAATATCAACAAGCTGAGTAGGAACTAACAGACAACATCAACAAGCTGAGGAGGAGTTAACAGACAATATCAACAAGCTGAGGAGGAACTAACAGACAACATCAACAAACTGTGGAGGAACTAACAGACAACATCAACAAGCTGAAGGTGGAACTAACAGACAATATCAATAAGCTGAGGAGGAACTAACAGACAACATCAATAAGCTGAGGAGGAGTTAACAGACAATATCAACAAGCTGAGGAGGAACTAACAGACAACATCAACAAACTGTGGAGGAACTAACAGACAACATCAACAAGCTGAAGGTGGAACTAACAGACAATATCAATAAGCTGAGGAGGAACTAACAGACAACATCAATAAGCTGAGGAGGAGTTAACAGACAATATCAACAAGCTGAGGAGGAACTAACAGACAACATCAACAAACTGTGGAGGAACTAACAGACAACATCAACAAGCTGAAGGTGGAACTAACAGACAACATCAATAAGCTGAGGAGGAACTAACAGACAACATCAACAAGCTGAGGAGAAACTAACAGACAATATCAATAAGCTGAGGAGGAATTAACAGACAATATCAACAAGCTGAGGAGGAACTAACAGACAACATCAACAAGCTCAGTAGGAACTAACAGACAACATCAATAAGCTGAGGAGGAACTAACAGACAATATCAACAAGCTGAGTAGGAACTAACAGACAACATCAACAAGCTGAGGAGGAATTAGCAGACAATATCAACAAGCTGAGGAGGAACTAACAGACAACATCAATAAGCTGAGGAGGAATTAACAGACAATATCAACAAGCTGAGGAGGAACTAACAGACAACATCAACAAGCTGAGGAGGAACTAACAGACAACATCAATAAGCTGAGGAGGAGTTAACAGACAATATCAACAAGCTGAGGAGGAACTAACAGACAACATCAACAAACTGTGGAGGAACTAACAGACAACATCAACAAGCTGAAGGTGGAACTAACAGACAACATCAATAAGCTGAGGAGGAACTAACAGACAACATCAACAAGCTGAGGAGGAACTAACAGACAATATCAACTTGCTGAGTAGGAACTAACAGACAACATCAACACGCTCAGTAGGAACTAACAGACAACAACAACACGCTCACTACGAGCTAACAGACAACATCACCACGCTCAGTAGGAACTAACAGACAACATAAACACGCTCAGTAGGAACTAACAGACAACACCAACACGCTCAGTAGGAACTAACAGACAACATTAATAAGCTCAGTAGGAACTAACAGACAACATCAACAAGCTGAGGAGGAACTAACAGACAACATCAACAAAATGTGGAGGAACTAACAGACAACATCAACAAGCTGAAGGTGGAACTAACAGACAACATCAACAAGCTCAGTAGGAACTCACAGACAACATCAACTTGCTGAGTAGGAACTAACAGATAAAATCAACACTCTCAGTAGGAACTAACAGACAACAACAACACGCTCAGTAGGAACTAACAGACAACAACAACACGCTCAGTAGGAACTAACAGAGAACATCAACAAGCTGAGGAGGAACTAACAGACAACATCAACAAGCTGAAGAGGGAACTAACAGACAACATCAACAAGCTGAAGGTGGAATTAAAAGACAACATCAACAAGCTCAGTAGGAACTAACAGACAACATCAACACGCTCAGTAGGAACTAACAGACAACATCAACAAGCTGAAGGTGGAACTAACAGACAACATCTACAAGCTGAGGAGGAACTAGCAGACAACATCAACAAACTGTGGAGGAACAAACAGACAACATCAACAAGCTGAAGGTGGAACTAACAGACAACATCAATAAGCTGAGAAGGAACTAACAGACAACATCAACAAGCTGAGGAGGAACTAACAGACAACATCAACTCGCTAAGTAGGAGCTAACAGACAACAACACGCTCAGTAGGAGCTAACAGACAACATCAACACGCTCAGTAGGAACTAACAGACAACATCAATAAGCTCAGTAGGAACTATCAGAGAACATCAACAAGCTGAGGAGGAACTAACAGACAACATCAACAAACTGTGGAGGAACTAACAGACAACATCAACAAGCTGAAGGTGGAACTAACAGACAACATCCACAAGCTCAGTAGGAACTAACAGACAACATCAACACGCTCAGTAGGAACTAACAGACAACATCATTAAGCTCAGTAGGAACTAACAGACAGCATCAACAAGCTGAGGAGGAACTAACAGACAACATCAACACGCTCAGTAGGAACCAACAGACAACATCAACAAGCTGAAGGAGGAACTAACAGAAAACATCAACAAACTGTGGAGGAACTAACAGACAACATCAATAAACTGAAGGTGGAACTAACAGAACACATCAATAAGCTGAGGAGGAACTAACAGACAACATCAACAAGCTGAGGAGGGACTAATAGACAACATCAACAAGCTGAAGGTGGAACAATCAGAAAACATCAACAAGCTGAAGGTGGAACTAACAGACAACATCAACAAGCTCAGTAGGAACTCACAGACAACATCAACTTGCTGAGTAGGAACTAACAGACAACATCAACACGCTCAGTAGGAACTAACAGACAACAACAACACGCTCAGTAGGAACTAACAGACAACAACAACACGCTCAGTAGGAACTAACAAAGAACATCAACAAGCTGAGGAGGAACTAACGGACAACATCAACAAGCTGAAGGTGGAACTAACAGACAACATCAACAAGCTGAGGAGGAAATAACAGACAACAACAACAAACTGAGGAGGAACTAACAGACAACATCAACAAGCTGAAGGTGGAACTAACAGACAACATCAATAAGCTGAGGAGGAACTATAAGACAACATCAACAAGCTGAGGAGGAACTAACAGACAACATCAACAAGCTGAAGGTGGAACTAACAGACAACATCAATAAACTGAGGAGGAACTAACAGACAACATCAACAAGCTGAAGGTGGAACTAACAGACAACATCAACAAACTGAGGAGGAACTAACAGACAACATCAACAAGCTGAAGGTGGAACTAACAGACAACATCAATAAGCTGAGGAGGAACTAACAGACAACATCAATAAGCTGAGGAGGAACTAACAGACAACATCAACAAGCTGAGGAGGAACTAACAGACAACATCAACAAGCTGAAGGTGGAAATAACAGACAACATCAACAAGCTCAGTAGGAACTAACAGACAACATCAACATGCTGAGTAGAAACTAACAGACAACATCAACAAGCTGAAGGAGGAACTAACAGACAACATCAACTCGCTCAGTAGGAGCTAACAGACAACAACACGCTCAGTAGGAACTAACAGACAACATCAACACGCTCAGTAGGAACTAACAGACAACATCATTAAGCTCAGTAGGAACTAACAGACAGCATCAACACGCTGAGGAGGAACTAACAGACAACATCAACACGCTCAGTAGGAACTAACAGACAACATCAACAAGCTGAAGGAGGAACTGACAGACAACATCAACTCGCTCAGTAGGAACTAACAGACAACATCAACACGCTCTGTAGGAACTAACAGACAGCATCAATAAGCTCAGTAGGAACTAACAGAAAACATCAACAAACTGTGGAGGAACTAAGAGACAACATCAACAAGCTGAGGAGAAACTAACAGACAATATCAATAAGCTGAGGAGGAATTAACAGACAATATCAACAAGCTGAGGAGGAACTAACAGACAACATCAACAAGCTCAGTAGGAACTAACAGACAACATCAATAAGCTGAGGAGGAACTAACAGACAATATCAACAAGCTGAGTAGGAACTAACAGACAACATCAACAAGCTGAGGAGGAGTTAACAGACAATATCAACAAGCTGAGGAGGAACTAACAGACAACATCAACAAACTGTGGAGGAACTAACAGACAACATCAACAAGCTGAAGGTGGAACTAACAGACAATATCAATAAGCTGAGGAGGAACTAACAGACAACATCAATAAGCTGAGGAGGAGTTAACAGACAATATCAACAAGCTGAGGAGGAACTAACAGACAACATCAACAAACTGTGGAGGAACTAACAGACAACATCAACAAGCTGAAGGTGGAACTAACAGACAACATCAATAAGCTGAGGAGGAACTAACAGACAACATCAACAAGCTGAGGAGAAACTAACAGACAATATCAATAAGCTGAGGAGGAATTAACAGACAATATCAACAAGCTGAGGAGGAACTAACAGACAACATCAACAAGCTCAGTAGGAACTAACAGACAACATCAATAAGCTGAGGAGGAACTAACAGACAATATCAACAAGCTGAGTAGGAACTAACAGACAACATCAACAAGCTGAGGAGGAATTAGCAGACAATATCAACAAGCTGAGGAGGAACTAACAGACAACATCAATAAGCTGAGGAGGAATTAACAGACAATATCAACAAGCTGAGGAGGAACTAACAGACAACATCAACAAGCTGAGGAGGAACTAACAGACAACATCAATAAGCTGAGGAGGAGTTAACAGACAATATCAACAAGCTGAGGAGGAACTAACAGACAACATCAACAAACTGTGGAGGAACTAACAGACAACATCAACAAGCTGAAGGTGGAACTAACAGACAACATCAATAAGCTGAGGAGGAACTAACAGACAACATCAACAAGCTGAGGAGGAACTAACAGACAATATCAACTTGCTGAGTAGGAACTAACAGACAACATCAACACGCTCAGTAGGAACTAACAGACAACAACAACACGCTCACTACGAGCTAACAGACAACATCACCACGCTCAGTAGGAACTAACAGACAACATAAACACGCTCAGTAGGAACTAACAGACAACACCAACACGCTCAGTAGGAACTAACAGACAACATTAATAAGCTCAGTAGGAACTAACAGACAACATCAACAAGCTGAGGAGGAACTAACAGACAACATCAACAAAATGTGGAGGAACTAACAGACAACATCAACAAGCTGAAGGTGGAACTAACAGACAACATCAACAAGCTCAGTAGGAACTCACAGACAACATCAACTTGCTGAGTAGGAACTAACAGATAAAATCAACACTCTCAGTAGGAACTAACAGACAACAACAACACGCTCAGTAGGAACTAACAGACAACAACAACACGCTCAGTAGGAACTAACAGAGAACATCAACAAGCTGAGGAGGAACTAACAGACAACATCAACAAGCTGAAGAGGGAACTAACAGACAACATCAACAAGCTGAAGGTGGAATTAAAAGACAACATCAACAAGCTCAGTAGGAACTAACAGACAACATCAACACGCTCAGTAGGAACTAACAGACAACATCAACAAGCTGAAGGTGGAACTAACAGACAACATCTACAAGCTGAGGAGGAACTAACAGACAACATCAACAAACTGTGGAGGAACAAACAGACAACATCAACAAGCTGAAGGTGGAACTAACAGACAACATCAATAAGCTGAGAAGGAACTAACAGACAACATCAACAAGCTGAGGAGGAACTAACAGACAACATCAACTCGCTAAGTAGGAGCTAACAGACAACAACACGCTCAGTAGGAACTAACAGACAACATCAACACGCTCAGTAGGAACTAACAGACAACATCATTAAGCTCAGTAGAAACTAACAGACAGCATGAACAAGCTGAGGAGGAACTAACAGACAACATCAATACGCTCAGTAGGAACTAACAGACAACATCAACACGCTCAGTAGGAACTAACAGGCAACATCAACAAGCTGAAGGAGGAACTAACAGACAACATCAACTCGCTCAGTAGGAGCTAACAGACAACATCAATAAGCTCAGTAGGAACTATCAGAGAACATCAACAAGCTGAGGAGGAACTAACAGACAACATCAACAAACTGTGGAGGAACTAACAGACAACATCAACAAGCTGAAGGTGGAACTAACAGACAACATCCACAAGCTCAGTAGGAACTAACAGACAACATCAACACGCTCAGTAGGAACTAACAGACAACATCATTAAGCTCAGTAGGAACTAACAGACAGCATCAACAAGCTGAGGAGGAACTAACAGACAACATCAACACGCTCAGTAGGAACCAACAGACAACATCAACAAGCTGAAGGAGGAACTAACAGAAAACATCAACAAACTGTGGAGGAACTAACAGACAACATCAACAAACTGAAGGTGGAACTAACAGAACACATCAATAAGCTGAGGAGGAACTAACAGACAACATCAACAAGCTGAGGAGGGACTAATAGACAACATCAACAAGCTGAAGGTCGAACTAACAGAAAACATCAACAAGCTGAAGGTGGAACTAACAGACAACATCAACAAGCTCAGTAGGAACTCACAGACAACATCAACTTGCTGAGTAGGAACTAACAGACAACATCAACACGCTCAGTAGGAACTAACAGACAACAACAACACGCTCAGTAGGAACTAACAGACAACAACAACACGCTCAGTAGGAACTAACAAAGAACATCAACAAGCTGAGGAGGAACTAACGGACAACATCAACAAGCTGAAGGTGGAACTAACAGACAACATCAACAAGCTGAGGAGGAAATAACAGACAACAACAACAAACTGAGGAGGAACTAACAGACAACATCAACAAGCTGAAGGTGGAACTAACAGACAACATCAATAAGCTGAGGAGGAACTATAAGACAACATCAACAAGCTGAGGAGGAACTAACAGACAACATCAACAAGCTGAAGGTGGAACTAACAGACAACATCAACAAACTGAGGAGGAACTAACAGACAACATCAACAAGCTGAAGGTGGAACTAACAGACAACATCAACAAACTGAGGAGGAACAAACAGACAACATCAACAAGCTGAAGGTGGAACTAACAGACAACATCAATAAGCTGAGGAGGAACTAACAGACAACATCAATAAGCTGAGGAGGAACTAACAGACAACATCAACAAGCTGAGGAGGAACTAACAGACAACATCAACAAGCTGAAGGTGGAACTAACAGACAACATCAACAAGCTGAAGGTGGAACTAACAGACAATATCAACTTGCTGAGTAGGAACTAACAGACAACATCAACACGCTCAGTAGGAACTAACAGACAACAACAACACGCTCACTACGAGCTAACAGACAACATCACCACGCTCAGTAGGAACTAACAGACAACATAAACACGCTCAGTAGGAACTAACAGACAACATCAACACGCTCAGTAGGAACTAACAGACAACATTAATAAGCTCAGTAGGAACTAACAGACAACATCAACAAGCTGAGGAGGAACTAACAGACAACATCAACAAAATGTGGAGGAACTAACAGACAACATCAACAAGCTGAAGGTGGAACTAACAGACAACATCAACAAGCTCAGTAGGAACTCACAGACAACATCAACTTGCTGAGTAGGAACTAACAGATAAAATCAACACTCTCAGTAGGAACTAACAGACAACAACAACACGCTCAGTAGGAACTAACAGACAACAACAACACGCTCAGTAGGAACTAACAGAGAACATCAACAAGCTGAGCAGGAACTAACAGACAACATCAACAAGCTGAAGAGGGAACTAACAGACAACATCAACAAGCTGAAGGTGGAATTAAAAGACAACATCAACAAGCTCAGTAGGAACTAACAGACAACATCAACACGCTCAGTAGGAACTAACAGACAACATCAACAAGCTGAAGGTGGAACTAACAGACAACATCTACAAGCTGAGGAGGAACTAACAGACAACATCAACAAACTGTGGAGGAACTAACAGACAACATCAACAAGCTGAAGGTGGAACTAACAGACAACATCAATAAGCTGAGAAGGAACTAACAGACAACATCAACAAGCTGAGGAGGAACTAACAGACAACATCAACTCGCTAAGTAGGAGCTAACAGACAACAACACGCTCAGTAGGAACTAACAGACAACATCAACACACTCAGTAGGAACTAACAGACAACATCATTAAGCTCAGTAGAAACTAACAGACAGCATGAACAAGCTGAGGAGGAACTAACAGACAACATCAATACGCTCAGTAGGAACTAACAGACAACATCAACACGCTCAGTAGGAACTAACAGGCAACATCAACAAGCTGAAGGAGGAACTAACAGACAACATCAACTCGCTCAGTAGGAGCTAACAGACAACATCAATAAGCTCAGTAGGAACTATCAGAGAACATCAACAAGCTGAGGAGGAACTAACAGACAACATCAACAAACTGTGGAGGAACTAACAGACAACATCAACAAGCTGAAGGTGGAACTAACAGACAACATCCACAAGCTCAGTAGGAACTAACAGACAACATCAACACGCTCAGTAGGAACTAACAGACAACATCATTAAGCTCAGTAGGAACTAACAGACAGCATCAACAAGCTGAGGAGGAACTAACAGACAACATCAACACGCTCAGTAGGAACCAACAGACAACATCAACAAGCTGAAGGAGGAACTAACAGAAAACATCAACAAACTGTGGAGGAACTAACAGACAACATCAACAAACTGAAGGTGGAACTAACAGAACACATCAATAAGCTGAGGAGGAACTAACAGACAACATCAACAAGCTGAGGAGGGACTAATAGACAACATCAACAAGCTGAAGGTGAAACTAACAGAAAACATCAACAAGCTGAAGGTGGAACTAACAGACAACATCAACAAGCTCAGTAGGAACTCACAGACAACATCAACTTGCTGAGTAGGAACTAACAGACAACATCAACACGCTCAGTAGGAACTAACAGACAACAACAACACGCTCAGTAGGAACTAACAGACAACAACAACACGCTCAGTAGGAAATAACAAAGAACATCAACAAGCTGAGGAGGAACTAACGGACAACATCAACAAGCTGAAGGTGGAACTAACAGACAACATCAACAAGCTGAGGAGGAAATAACAGACAACAACAACAAACTGAGGAGGAACTAACAGACAACATCAACAAGCTGAAGGTGGAACTAACAGACAACATCAATAAGCTGAGGAGGAACTATAAGACAACATCAACAAGCTGAGGAGGAACTAACAGACAACATCAACAAGCTGAAGGTGGAACTAACAGACAACATCAACAAACTGAGGAGGAACTAACAGACAACATCAACAAGCTGAAGGTGGAACTAACAGACAACATCAACAAACTGAGGAGGAACTAACAGACAACATCAACAAGCTGAAGGTGGAACTAACAGACAACATCAATAAGCTGAGGAGGAACTAACAGACAACATCAATAAGCTGAGGAGGAACTAACAGACAACATCAACAAGCTGAGGAGGAACTAACAGACAACATCAACAAGCTGAAGGTGGAACTAACAGACAACATCAACAAGCTGAAGGTGGAAATAACAGACAACATCAACAAGCTCAGTAGGAACTAACAGACAACATCAACATGCTGAGTAGAAACTAACAGACAACATCAACAAGCTGAAGGAGGAACTAACAGACAACATCAACTCGCTCAGTAGGAGCTAACAGACAACAACACGCTCAGTAGGAACTAACAGACAACATCAACACGCTCAGTAGGAACTAACAGACAACATCATTAAGCTCAGTAGGAACTAACAGACAGCATCAACACGCTGAGGAGGAACTAACAGACAACATCAACACGCTCAGTAGGAACTAACAGACAACATCAACAAGCTGAAGGAGGAACTGACAGACAACATCAACTCGCTAAGTAGGAACTAACAGACAACATCAACACGCTCTGTAGGAACTAACAGACAGCA
The DNA here is from genome assembly GCA_963921405.1 of Cepaea hortensis. Taxonomy (NCBI): domain Eukaryota; kingdom Metazoa; phylum Mollusca; class Gastropoda; order Stylommatophora; family Helicidae; genus Cepaea; species Cepaea hortensis. The sequence goes on along the minus strand of OY992876.1, from coordinate 516,299,264 downwards.
TCAATAAGCTCAGTAGGAACTAACAGAAAACATCAACAAACTGTGGAGGAACTAAGAGACAACATCAACAAGCTGAAGGTGGAACTAACAGAACACATCAATAAGCTGAGGAAAAACTAACAGACAACATCAACAAGCTGAGGAGAAACTAATAGACAACATAAACAAGCTGAAGGTGGAACTAACAGACAACATCAACAAGCTGAGGAGGAACTAACAGACAACATCAACAAGCTGAGGAGGAACTAACAGACAACATCAACAAGCTGAAGGTGGAACTAACACACAACATCAACAAGCTGAAGGTGGAACTAACAGACAACATCAACAAGCTCAGTAGGAACTAACAGACAACATCAACAAGCTGAGTAGGAACTAACAGACAACATCAACAAGCTGAAGGTGGAACTAACAGACAACATCAACAAGGTCAGTAGGAACTAACAGACAACATCAACAAGCTCAGTAGTAACTAACAGACAACATCAACATGCTGAGGAGGAACTAACAGACAACATCAACAAACTGAGGAGGAACTAACAGACAACATCAACAAGCTGAGGAGGAAGTAACAGACAACACAAACAAGCTGAGGAGGAACTAACAGACAACATCAACAAGCTGAGGAGGAACTAATAAACAACATCAACAAGCTCAGGAGGAACTAACAGAAAACACCAACACGCTCAGTAGGACCTAACAGACGACATCAACAAGCTGAAGGAGGAACTAACAGACAACATCAACTCGCTCAGTAGGAGCTAACAGACAACATCAATACGGTCAGTAGGAACTAACAGACAACATCAACACGCTCAGTAGGAACTAACAGACAGCATCAACACGCTGAGGAGGAACTAACAGACAACATCAACACGCTCAGTAGGAACTAACAGACAACATCAACAAGCTGAAGGAGGAACTGACAGACAACATCAACTCGCTAAGTAGGAACTAACAGACAACATCAACACGCTCTGTAGGAACTAACAGACAGCATCAATAAGCTCAGTAGGAACTAACAGAAAACATCAACAAACTGTGGAGGAACTAAGAGACAACATCAACAAGCTGAAGGTGGAACTAACAGAACACATCAATAAGCTGAGGAAAAACTAACAGACAACATCAACAAGCTGAGGAGAAACTAATAGACAACATAAACAAGCTGAAGGTGGAACTAACAGACAACATCAACAAGCTGAGGAGGAACTAACAGACAACATCAACAAGCTGAGGAGGAACTAACAGACAACATCAACAAGCTGAAGGTGGAACTAACACACAACATCAACAAGCTGAAGGTGGAACTAACAGACAACATCAACAAGCTCAGTAGGAACTAACAGACAACATCAACAAGCTGAGTAGGAACTAACAGACAACATCAACAAGCTGAAGGTGGAACTAACAGACAACATCAACAAGGTCAGTAGGAACTAACAGACAACATCAACAAGCTCAGTAGTAACTAACAGACAACATCAACATGCTGAGGAGGAACTAACAGACAACATCAACAAACTGAGGAGGAACTAACAGACAACATCAACAAGCTGAGGAGGAAGTAACAGACAACACAAACAAGCTGAGGAGGAACTAACAGACAACATCAACAAGCTGAGGAGGAACTAATAAACAACATCAACAAGCTCAGGAGGAACTAACAGAAAACACCAACACGCTCAGTAGGACCTAACAGACGACATCAACAAGCTGAAGGAGGAACTAACAGACAACATCAACTCGCTCAGTAGGAGCTAACAGACAACATCAATACGGTCAGTAGGAACTAACAGACAACATCAACACGCTCAGTAGGAACTAACAGACAACACCAACAAGCTGAGTAGAAACTAACAGACAACATCAACTCGCTCAGTAGGAGCTAACAGACAACAACACGCTCAGTAGGAACTAACAGACAACATCAACACGCTCAGTAGGAACTAACAGACAACATCATTAAGCTCAGTAGGAACTAACAGACAGCATCAACACGCTGAGGAGGAACTAACAGACAACATCAACACGCTCAGTAGGAACTAACAGACAACATCAACAAGCTGAAGGAGGAACTGACAGACAACATCAACTCGCTCAGTAGGAACTAACAGACAACATCAACACGCTCTGTAGGAACTAACAGACAGCATCAATAAGCTCAGTAGGAACTAACAGAAAACATCAACAAACTGTGGAGGAACTAAGAGACAACATCAACAAGCTGAAGGTGGAACTAACAGAACACATCAATAAGCTGAGGAGGAACTAACAGACAACATCAACAAGCTGAGGAGAAACTAATAGACAACATCAACAAGCTGAGGAGAAACTAACAGACAATATCAATAAGCTGAGGAGGAATTAACAGACAATATCAACAAGCTGAGGAGGAACTAACAGACAACAACAACAAGCTCAGTAGGAACTAACAGACAATATCAATAAGCTGAGGAGGAACTAACAGACAACATCAACACGCTGATTAGGAACTAACAGACAATATCAACCAGCTGAGGAGGAACTAACATACCGGTGTCTTCAGACACAGACCTGGACACCTGGAATCAGAGCACCCTTCATGAATTGGGTCGCTGAGACTATGCCATCTGCGGCTGTCCAGCCCCAAAAGCAAATTTTAGAGCGCATTCTGCATTACTGCCCAGAGTATCCTGCCTGAATGGACATCTAGCCCAATGAGGCAAGGCTACAAGGCTACAGTGTGGAAGGCCGATGAAAACCACAACTGCGTGGTTCTCTTTAAGTATTCATCTTCTTCTGTTGTCCAAATGCTTTTGCCATGAACTTCAGTGCTCAAATAGGCGCATAATAATGCGTGGATTTCAGGCGAAGAAGAAGAGGAAGAGGAGGAGGTAAATACTGAGGAAGAGAAGGATGAGGGGAAAGAGGAGGAGGGGGAAGAGTACGCTTAAGAAGAAATTGCTACGCCTTCACAAACTGAAATCATTAAAAAGACAGGAGAAACAAGAAAATTATCATACAAATCACATATTTATACCTCAAAGTACTCATATTGTGGCGTATCAGTTTGAATAACGCCATGTTTGCTACTACGGCAATGCTGATTTAATGACGTTTCGCCATTGCTTTCACGTTTCTTAAAGCGCTATCTCCCATTTTTGTATTTGTAAAATGTCCAATATCATTGTCGTTTAAGTCGTGTATTGTATGTCTCGTTTCGCACTGTGACTTCATTTGTTCTGATAGCTGTTCATATCCACATAATACACAACTGGTCGCTAATATGCCAGGTGTTTGCTGTTTAATTGACTAACATTGCTGTGAGTCAATCTTCACCACTTCACATAAAAGCTGCTGATATATTTTAACAGTAAGCGTGCACTTAATGTTGCATAACCAGCTTTTTTGATCATATGCATTTTTATTTTGTTCGCTCGCCTAGAACCCAAATGTAGCCATACACGTGATACTGCATTTAATACACTGGACTGACTGTTGCATGTGGATTAGCATCCCCTATTACCAGTATCCTTCGCCATCAGGTGAACTCACTCCGACTTCATGGGTACTTGTAATTTAATTCCACAAGTTAAGGACCATAATTCAACATTTAGTCCAACTGACCGGTGTAGAGGTTGAACCCTCTACCTCGTGATCAGCACAACGGAAGTTTAAGAATGAGCACTCTGATTCATTCTGACCTCTTTTGATCATAATGAATTATATACTTCCTGCCATGTCTTAAGTCCTTCTTCTCTGGGTTTTGTCATGTGGAAATGTTCAAACTCATGAAAGGAACTGGCTCATTAAAAACGGCGTAACGATAACTGTTTCTGAATTCACTGATGAACGTGGAACGAAGTAAAACATCGGAGCTCAGCAAAAATCTAACACCGCTTTATTACGGAGCTGACAGAATCAACATACAATTTTGTAGTGGACAATTAGTGTCCCGTTGTTGCCGGGAGGGCATCTAATTTAAGCGTGCACTAACCTTATGTAATGTAATCTGTCCTGCGTTTGCCTTAACGTCGCTCAGTAAATACTTCTACTTTCCCTCTGTTCATTCAGGTCGTTCTTGCTGTCCGATTCTTCCTCCGATTTCTGTCTAGAGTTAGCCCGTCGTTCTCAAATCCATGGCGTTCTCACATATACTTCTAGCTGTTCTTAGCTTGGAGTGAGTCCACTGCTAGCCTTCAAACGATCCAATAGCCACACCAAGTTGTTCTCCAAATCTAACACACGCCCGCTCACCTTGATGGTCGCACAACGTATGATTTCGTTGTCACGCTAGCGTTGGTGTGACGTATATTCGTATCCCATAGTTTTGGTGCACTGTTTACTTTGAGATTTCCTTCCATCTTCTGTATGGCGTGATCTGGGCACTTGCTATGTGGCACTTCCCACCTTGTTGAATAAGGTGGGTTAGTAGCAACGAAGTTGTGAAAGTACAATAATAATAATGTTTTGCATATCCTTTACAGGACATCGCTGTCAACATCAGCATCTGTCAGCTGATTGTTGATTTCTTGGCAAGATTACACTCAGTAGTTTGCCATTGCTTTCTGAGCGACCGGCTCCATACTCTCATAAGTCACTGGCGCGACTCGAACCGCTTCCAATTCTCGTGCGCTCGCGTCAACCACGAGAGTATTCGGGGTTATGGAGAAAGCTGCTCGGCCAGGGAGACCGGCTATATATATATATATATATATATATATATATATATATATATATATATATATATATATATATATATATATATATATATATATATATATATATATATATATAAATTCAAGGCGAACGAAAGAAGAAGAAGAAGTAGTTACTCTCGCCGTTTAAGGTATTCAAACAACCATTCTTGTCAGAAAGCACAACTGGATTAGTTCCAAGCTTGTTGGCTCACATTCCTGGTATCACTGTCATACAGCAGGACATATTCACTATAACGTTTCAGTTCTCCGGCTCTGACACCCAACTGCGTTGTAAGCCACAACGAAGAATCAAGTCTGACCTCTCATTTTCGAAAAATCCGCCAAGCGTGACCACAAGGCATGTAACAAATAACAGTGCATTTATCTGGACCAAATCCGGTAGGTGAATTTGACACTCAAGGTCGCAACACGTCTGTGTTATGTTAAATTCGATATTAGTAAAAGCCTCTTGCGACTTGATGTACACAACATTCACATTTCTAATGTTGTAGTGTTCCTAGTGTTAAGTTAAGTTGTTTAGTAGTATGTTGAATGATTCCTAGTATTATCTTGAGTTGAACATTTTATGCAATAGGTCTTTGTCACTGGAAAGAATAAAGAGATTTCTTGCATGTTGCATAAAACCAGTTTCAACATAAGGCTGCGAATCCTAGACATGTCAACATCTCAAATTGCATCCAGGCACTCTCAGCACTTCATTCACACCTCAAAGAAACTTCATGTGTGAATGGACATTATATATTTTATTTCAGGCGAACCTGCTATATTTACACACACAGGATCAGGCGGTAATTGACTGCCTAAATATACATGTCGCCTTTCCTCGCAACAACACGTACATACTCAAATACAATCTCACACTCGCGATCTATTACATGCGCCCTCGTAAACTACACATTGGCTCTCGGAAACAATCACACGTCCTGTCTGGAAGACTGTCGGGTCCCGTCTGAGAAACTTCAGTCCACTCGCCGCCCTTGTCATTCTAAATTCCGTGCGGTCAGCAAAACCTCGTGCTGTTCCACTCGTCACGTAGTACAGTAGTCTTGTTCATGCTAACCTTGGGTTGTACTACTGCTAAGTCTGTTTACGGGTGTTGTCCCGTGAACTAGCGTCCCCCGCCCTATCCTCGGGGTTGATCCCGCTGGTGCCCTAGATATGACACGTCCGTGTCCTCATCTAAGTCCTGTCTTATGACTGTTCTAAGTTATCGCTTTCGTTCTGTCTCTACTCTATCTACTCCCTCGTAGAGGTCCTTATCTACGTCCTATCTGTCCTTACCGCTATTCTGTCTCCTGTCCTATCTATGTCCTACCTAACACTTTGACAGGACAATTAGTAAATAAGCGAATATATTCCCACAAGCCTTGGAGACGAGGTTGTATAGAAGAATGCTGAACATTCTTTGGACAGCCAAAACGAGCAAACTGGACAGTTTGAGGAACGAACGAACAGACTTTATTTTCAAAGGGTAACAAATTGGGCACGCAGGCCCGTCTTACATTCGGCCCTTCCAATCACTCATCTTTCTTTCATCAACAGTGCATAGGAAAAAAACATTGTCACATGAATTTTGTAAACATAAACAATGCATATTACTATGTCATGAGACACATCAACCACCCACCCACACATCTCCCATTCACTCCAACTCCACCACCCAACCACACACATACCCACACACACATACATGCCCCTACCCATCCACCACATCCCTACACCTACACATCTCCCCACCCACACACACCTCTCACCCACCACACACCCCATCCACCCACACCCAAAGCACATATACATTCCCCAACCCACACATCCCCCACCCACACACATCCACTCACCTACACACATATCCTCTACCCGTCCCATTACCCACCAACAATCACTCACTCACATATCCTCCTCTACCCACACACCTCCAATCACCCAGCCAAACACACATTTCTCAGCCACACATTCCCCACACACACACATCTCCCCGTCAACTCACATATTCCGCACCTACCCACACACAAATTCCGCACCCAGCCACATAATCTCCCATCTCCCCCAGCACACTCACAGATCCCGAGCCCACCCCTACAAACATCCCTCACCATCTCCTAACC